>JAVKOQ010000679.1:0-19277 GCA_031835245.1 Balamuthia mandrillaris
ATGCCATGCGAAATAACTTCTGTTGGAAACAGATTGAAGATAGGCATTGGCAGCTCTCTGTAATAAATCTACGGTCCACCATCAAAGAGAAACAGTAGGTTAGCCGATAAACAACAATAACCAAAACGAAACTTTAAAAAATGATAAACCTTAAGCACGTTGGCTATAACGTTAACGTCAAAAGTGTCGGAAATTGCGTTGGTAATGGTGCCATATTTGTTGATGTAGCTTTTGAGTTTCTCTATGTCACCGGCATCACCAGCCAGCCGGAATATTCCCTCCTCCTTGAATGCCTCTCGTTCCACCAACGCCGTCTTAAGCTCCACCAAAATCTTTGGCACCATGAAGCCTACATAACCGTCAACATCACAAATATCGTCATCAGCATCCTTCTCACGATTTAACTAACAGCCAGTAATAAAACAATACCATTATCGTCTACCAGTTCTAACGTGGTAGGGTCTGATCCAAAGATACCTCCTTCTACGCCTGCTTTAATGGATACCATCACTGTTTCCTCCCCACCATTTAGGTGAAGAGCAATGTTTTCTTGAACGTTCTTCTGCTCCAGCAGCATCATTTTTATATTCACTTTCACATAGTTCTTTTTCTGGGTTTAAGATAACAAGGCTCGTGAGGGAAAGAAAAAACGAACAAAACAAAAACGTTGTTACTTTGACGGAAGGCTCAATGGTTCCTGCTGCTGGGTCGAACAATAACTTCCACTTGGGGTTGTTGCTTGCTTCAAACTTGAACTTGAGTCGGCTTTGCGTGTTGTTCACGACGATAAGTTGTTGCTTTATCGGCAGCTCTACTTCGCAATTCTTGCCAAAGTCAACGCCCTCCCTTGATAGCTGTTCAATGATGAGTTAGTATAATATAGTTTTCCTTCTATTGCAACTGGGACGTGCTCTATCCGTCACATCTTCTATAGCTTCTTCTTATTCTTGTTTCATCTTTCTCATAAAAATTTTTTCTACTCCTTCGTTGCTAGCCCAGAATAAAATAGGTACCAAAACAGTTCTATGTGGTTCAAAGCCTAAAAAGATGCTACAGTGGTCAACTCGGAGAAAAGATAAAAAAAATCCAAAAATAAGACAAACACTTACTCTTGAGTTGAGTCAAGCGCTCCTCATCTTCGTCGGAAAGTACAAAAGCCATTTCGTCTCCTCCCATCATATTGATCGTTTGCCGTCGAGCGGAATTGCTGTGTTCCCCACCGGGAGTGTCTTCTGAACCCGCTCGCGGAGTAGCTGGTTTGCTGCCGCTATGGCGTTACCAAACAACCGTTAGCATTACATAGCGTTAATATAGTTTGTCTGTTAAGATTTTTTTTTTTTTTGTGTGCAAAGGGCCAAAGAAGATACCTAGATGTAAATATTTTCTTCATAGGCAAGTGCTCCTCCTTTCTTCTCGCTGCGCTTTCTTCTTGGTTGTTTCAGCTTTTCTTTTTTCCTCCTTTTAGCGCCATTACAATGCAATTCAACACATAATAAATTATGATTTGCTTAATTGATGGTTGATTAATGAAATATATGCAAAAAGAGTGGTAGGTGGCCTTCAGTCACGAAAACGCTTTTTCAACGCCTTCTTCTCCTCGTTGCTGAGTTTGTTGTAACCGAAACTGAGAAACTTGAGATGGGGAAGCTTCAGAATACCTTCAGGAATGTGCGGTAATTTGTTGCAACTGAGATCAAGTTGTCTGTGTTTAGTGCGCCCCAAAAATGTAATCGTCAGCGAAGAAGTACCACAGAAAAATAATTTGAAAAAAAAAAAAAAAAGGAAAAAGAACCTCAAGTCCTTCAAATTAGAGAGAGAATCAGGTAGCTTGGATAGTTTGTTATGGCTAACGTCCAAGTTTTTCAGGCGAGTGAGCTTCCATCCAATATTGGAGGGGAGCTCGGTTAAGTTGTTGTACATGGCTTCCAACGTTCGCAGATTGTCCAATTCCAATACCTCCTCTGAAGTGTACAATTCTGATCAGTTTCAATCACACAATTTATGTCATAAACCAATAACATACCAGGGATGAGGGTCATGTTGTTAAGGCTCAAATCAAGGTCGGTCAATCGTGTTAGAAGGGTTATCTCGATGGGCAGATGCTTGATCATGGTCTCTCTCAGTTGCAATATTTCAAGATTTTCCAACAAGCCTATCTCTGGTGGTAGTTCCATCAGCCGTATAAAGTTTAGGTCCAGCTTCCGTAGCGAGAACATGTGAAAGAGCACTGACGGCATTCCTCCCCTATTTGATTTCACAAAAGTTAAAATTTGGTATGTTTGAGACGACGAGAGAGAGAGAGAGAGAGAGAGAGAGAGAGAGGAACCTGAGGCCATTTCGGTTAAGGTACAACACCTCGAGCTTCTTCAAGTTGGGCAAGGTAGCAGGCAGGGCCGGCAAGAAGTCAGAGCGGACGTCTAACACGTAAAGCTCTTCCAAATCGCCGATCTCAGTAGGAAGGTGTTCAATGCAATTGGATCCTATGTACAATATGCGGAGCTGCTTCAGATTGTTGATGTTCTTGGGGATGAAAGCTATCCGATTCCTCGAAAGGTTCAACTCCTTCAGTGTTGTTACATATTCACAAAGATTACGAGGAAACTCAGAAAGACGGTTGTTGCCTAATCTGAGAGTGACTAGTGACGGAAGGCATCCTCTCTTGTTGACGATAAAAGGGAACCCTACGAGTTTGTTCTTTTCTTCAAGTGTTCGAGCTTGGTCGATGGCATCTTCTTCCTCCTGTTCCTCTTCGTCCATTGGTACTACCATAGGGAGGGCCTTGTTGCTATCCAATGCAGAGGCAGCAATAGGGGAAGTAGCAAGCATTCTGTAGGACTGGATTTGGCCAAAAGACTCCACGCTCTCAAACTCGAGATTAGAAGCTTCATCGTTCTCCACAAGGTCTTCGCCATCAGCCTCATCGTCTATCCGCAGCTCAGTCTGCTCATTTTCCTCTTCGTCGTCATTTTTATCGTTATCTTCTTCATCTTCATTCACCCTGTTTTCCTCTTCCTCCATAGCTTCTACGGCTTCCTCATTAAGTTTTCCGCTAGCCCCCACCGTTGATGATATAACAGGTGTTGTTGAGGCAGAAGCAGCTGCTAGTGAGGCCAATTGCTCTATTGCCTCAAACGCAGCCCGCTGACCCTCTTGCTCCGTATCCTTCTTGATTTTAGGGGAGGTTCCTTTCCGGCCATCAACATCTTGGTTGCTGGTATCACTGCCACCGCCATCACGACCAACGTTGCTGTCAGCGTCGGGAAGAACTGCCGTTGCTTCTGTAGTTGCGGTCGGTGTTGAGTCTTGTTGTACAGCAGTAGGGGTAGGAGAGGAGCCGATCTCAATGTTGGAAAGTTTGTCGTTGGTCGTGGGAGTGGTATTGGCTACTGACTTGTGCTGGTCGGCCGTTGATGAGTCAGTATCTTTTGGCGGTAGTTCCAGCTCATTTTGAGATTCCGGCTCCTCTTCCGGCTCTTCCCAGTCCCCTTCATCCTCATAGTCCCTTTCGAATTGACCTGAGGTAAACATTTCATCTTGATTTCGTTCCAATTGGGCAACAAGTTTAGCATGTTTCTTCTCATCAAACAGCAGTAGTTGGCTGAGGTCGTTGAAATCAAATCGATTGGCGTGCAACAAAGTGAGCTTTTTCTTGTGTTCATAGTCCAATTGCTTTGGTGGGTATCTCCGTTTGAAGGTGTTGCAATAGGGATACGTTACGGGAAATCTCTTACGCATAGATGTGAGCTGGTTACTTTCCAGATTAAGGAATTCTAATTTCGGAAAGTAGTCGCCAAATTGTTTGGGGAGATACCGTAGCTTATTGTAGGAGAGGCAAAGATACTCCAAGGCGCTGAGATGCACGAATGATTCTGGGAGATAGGTCAAATTGTTGGAATGGATGTCTAGCATTCTCAACTGCTTCAAGTTGCCAATGGAATGGGGCAAGGAGGCCAAGCAGTTGAATGAAAGCACCAGGTGTTGCAGGTGATCCAACATTCCAAACTCCTCCGGCAGTTCTGTCAAGCGATTCCGTTTCAAGTTCAGTGACCGCAGATAGCGTAGGAGTCCAATCTGTGGTGGCAATGACCGCAAATGTTGTTTGTTTAGATTCAACCGCAGGACTTTAGTGGGGTGTGTGCCGGTTAATACAAGCCATTAAAAATGTGAACACATAAAACGCACAACAAAACAAGAGCAAAATCCGCACTTTTAACGGGATGTCTCTCGACAAGCGGTTGGCCGGTTTTATTCCGTTGTTGTGGTGGTTGCAAGGCTGTCGAGACGCCAAATGCACCACCGCCGGATGGAGCCAAACTGTCGGGATGATAAGCCGTTGAGTACTGCTGGTTAGGCGGCTGCTGTTGCTGATATCCCACATAGCCTGAATTTGAAGGACGCTGCGATGTTTCTAATGGGGGCTGTAGCTGTTTAATGAGATTCTGTTCCAACTCAGGTTGGGTTTGGTGTTGTTGGCTGCTTTCGTTGTCTGTTTCTCTCTTTCGTTTTCGGGTTTCAGCAGTAGGCTCCCGTTGAGCTTCCGTAGCAAGTCCACTGCCTTCTTCCTTCGCTTCTCCTTTCGGTTGTTGCAAAGAAGGAGCACTGTCGATATTGGCATTATGTTCAACAAGACTACTGCGGGGAGGCTGTAATCTTGTTTGATCTCGTGCTTCTGCTGCTACGGGGGTGCTACCACTATCACCGACGCTACTATATTCTTCAGCAACTAGCATGGCATTGTGGTTGACAGGTGTCATGTTCTCATGGCCCGTCGTAACGCTTGCCGCAGCGCGCTGGTGAAGTTGTAAACTATCAGCGCTAGATTTCTCTCTAGCGCCTTCTCCTGTAGGATTACGGCTTGCTTGGCCTATTCCCAAGCCTGTCGTAGTCGTTGGTGTGATAGTAGTGTTTGTGGTAGATGGCGGTAATGGCTTGACGATCCCCTCGGTAGCTGCCCTGCTGTTGCTGTAACTGGTGGTTGTGATAGCGGTTACGGCTGCGATTGCAACTGGGCTAGGAAAGGGCAAACCTTGGGAATGAGGGGATTTGGAGAGCTGATATGCTGGCGTAGTAGGAGAAGATGAAGCCGAAGAAATAGAAGGCGCAGCAGAGGATAAATTAGAAGAAGCAGGAGAAACGGATTGAGGGTGGGACAAAGTCCGTTGCGGCTCATCAAGAGAGGGCTTAGGTAACATAAGGGAAGGCGGGTTATCTTGTAGGAGAGGATAAGATGGACTGGTTTGTTCGCATGCGTGCGAAGTAGAAGTAAGGCGCTTGCTTGATTCGGTTACATCGAACGCTTCTTCCAAAGAGTAGAAGGTGCGGTCAAGGTCGTCATAAGCGCCACAAAGCTCTCCCTCCCCTTCTGGCTCCAAGTAGGCCAGAAAATGCTCCAAATACTGAGCCACCAAATTGTCAAAGAATGTTTCCCCTTCAAACTCAATTTCACTTGATGAAGTTGTTGGCTCTTGTTTCGCAAGTAAAGGAACGTCAGAAGAATCTTCGTCAATGTTAACGTGTTCCGATTCTGCTTTGCTTTCTCCTGAAGAAATAACTTGTTGTGCGTTGGTAGTGGGTAAGTGCTGTACTGCAAGGTTTTCTGCCATAGAAGCCAATGTTGTGGAAGGTTGGAACTGCTGTTGCTGCTGCTGTGATTGCGATAAAGGAGAGGGCACCTGCTGTTGGGATTGAAACGGTAGTCGTGTTTCAGATCCGCCTGATAAAGTGCTAAACGAAGGGACCTGTTGCAAGGACCCTGCACTTTTGCTGGCGTTGATGTTGGTGTTTGCCTCAAAGAAGCCTCCTGTTGGGGATCCTCCGTATGCTGAAGAAGAAGCAGCGGAGGAATAGTGACTACCAACGGCAGCAGTGCCACCAGCAGTAACATACGTAGGAAGAGGGTCACGCCGCAGGATATTAGTGGCGAGCACCATTATAATGGAAGGGTTATCTGCTTCTGTGATGGAAGCCACTATCCAGTATGTTCCTTTATCGTCCAACGCAATAGCCTTGCCTACATGCATCATAAATGACAATTCCACAAAAAGCAGAAGAGAGAGAGAGAGAGAGAGAGAGAGAGAAGGCAGAGAGTGAGAGCAGATGGAAGGAGAAAGGGAGAGAGTAGGTGTACCAATGGGCAGAACGTATGTGCTGCCACGGTTGGTGTGGCGGTAGCGTGAAAAATCGATGCACTGCAAGATCTCAAAGCAGGTTGATAAGCCTGAAAAAAAAGAGATTTCACGGTACTGCACGTACTCCACGTGTCCCGAAGACAACTTTGGGGTGCATAGCCAAACAAAAGAAGAGGAGAGGTTCAACGAGCTGAAAAAAAAAGCGTGAAAAGAAAAAAGAGGATATACCTTCTTGTAGGTGAGGCCTTGAGGCCATCGTATGTCGCAAAGAAAGCTCTTCAAGGTTGGGCAGAGGTTGTTGAGCATCGTTTCGTGTTGCGTCACTCGCTCCTTCTCCGCGCTAAGCCTGTCCTCACTCACTATGATGAACGAGCGTTGGTCCTCTGTAGCTTGTGGTTGGTCTTCTTCCTCTTTTTCTTTTTGCGTTGTCTGCAGGTTTTCTGCTTTGATTCGTTTAAAGGCAGGCTCGTCCTTCTGATCAGCGGCTTCCTCCTCCTTCTCCTTCTCATTGTCTCGCTGGGGAGGTGGGGGAGTTGTTGCCAAATTGGCGTATTGTTGCTCGGTGAGGACAGTGGGGGCCACAAAGTGGCGAGGGGTGTGGCCCTCCTCCGCAAAGACGGCGCCAAGCCGCACGGCGTGCTGTTTTATCAGAGTGCACAGCTGTCCTATTCCTCGGTCACTCATTTTACCGAAGCATGCAAACAAAAAAACCCTGCTCAAGGAGAGGCTTTCGCAGGTCTGTCGGTTTGGTTTGGTTTGGTTTGGTTTGGTTTGGTTTGGTTTGGTTTGGTTTGGTTTGGTTTGGTTTGGTTTGGTTTGGTTTGGTTAAGGGAGGAGGGAGGGGAGGGGAGGAGGGGAGGGGAGGGTGGTGTTCTTCGTCTCTCTCTCCCTTTTCTTCTTTTCTTTAGTTTTTTTTTTGTTTGACTGCTCGAGGGTTCGAACGGATCTTAACCTCATCGCAAGTAATCTAATAGGTTGGTGATTTTTTAAGAGTTGGGCCTAGTCCTCCTCTGCTGCAGACGCCCTGCATGATTGCTGCAGGAAAACTGCAGGAAAGCAGCGCCCAAAAAGAACAAGCTTCTCTCTGCCCCCCTTTAGCTGCTCTCTCCTTTCGGCTCCTCCTCCTCCTCTTCATCCTTATTCTTCCTCCTCGGCAGGCCAAAGGCTGCTTCCTTGCTTCCTTGCTTCTTGTTTTAGCCAAGCCTCGTCGTAGTCGTTGCTACCACCACCACCAAACGCAAAAGACCAAAAAAAAAAGACCTCCTAGTTTTTCGGCATTTAACGGATGCAACAGGACTTTGCTTATGAGAAGCTGCTTAAAGGTTCGTTGAGCTCGCGCAAGACACCGCTGCTGCTGTAGTTTCCTGTTGCGACCACTAATATTCTTTGTTTTGCACCCTCCCTCCCTCCCTCCTACAATGACAGTGGTGCTGATTGGAGACTCAGCTGTTGGTAACGTTCTCTCCTCCCGTGCGGGTCGCGTTATATAGTTCTTCTAAGCTCTCATGCGTTAACTCTGTGAAAAAATGGGGGTACAGGCAAGTCCGGTCTGGTGAACCGCTTTGTGAGGGACGTCTTCACCTCCGACAACACAATAACGATAGGCGTGGCCTTTGCCAACAAAGACATAGTGCTGTACCCCTCCGAGGAGGAAGAGCGGCGGAAAGTGAACGGCACCAAAGTTCGTCTGCAAGTCTGGGACACAGGTGCAAACTTACCCCTCTTCTCTCGTTCTCTCGTCCCTCTTTTGCTTAGTTTCCTACTGATAAACCTGTTTGTACCTCGTTGAAAAGCGGGGCAAGAACGGTATCGTTCTCTGAGCTCTGCGTACGTTTTTATTCCCTTCATGCTTTCTTGGCTATCTTTTCCTCTTTGACTTTTGTGTCACGTTTCTGACGTTTGTTGATGGCGGTCGTTCTTTCCCAAAAGCTATTACCGGGGGGCTAGTGGCACGCTTTTGGTGTATGATACAGCATGCAGGGCCTCTTTTGAAAACATAGTAAAGTGGATGAAAGAACTGGAAGACTATAGGGACAACATGGCCTTGATGCTTGTTGGCAACAAGCTGGACCTCAAAGACTTGCGGCAGGTCAGCGTTGAAGAGGCGCAGGCCTTCGCCGAACAGCATAAACTTTTGTTTGTGGAAACCTCCGCCAAACAGAATGTTAATGTTCAATCGGCTTTTCATGTCTTGACAAAAGGTACATCTCTCTCTCTGCTCTCTCTCTCTCTCTCTCTCTCTCTCTTCCTTTGCCTGACCGTAACAACATCAGAAATGCTGAAGGCACCCCATACGAGAGCCATGGTAATGTTATCACTGAGTTGATAACCAGTCATTTTTTGCTAACAAAAATGCTTTTTTGTGTTAACATGAGCAGACAAACTCCCAACTGAACAATGGCTCCTTCAGGCTGACTGATACAGAACTAGACAGGAGATATAACGGAAGGGACGCAGAGCAGTGCGGCTGCTGAGAAGCATCCACCGCATTCCGTTGGGTTTTTATTTCAACATTTTTGCAAATGGCCTGCTGGCACGTTTGTTCTTCACCCTTGGTTGTTGTGTTGAAGGTTGGTTATCTTCTCCTGGGACGAAGCCACACGCCAACGAACGTGCTGGCTGTGATTGTTTGTTTGCACAAAAATTATTTATTACATACTAGTACCACACACTTAATACTCTTCTCTCAATTGGAACGTGTTGTTGTGTGAGTGTTCTTCCTTTTCCTTCTCCTCCTGCTGTTCTAATGAAGAAGAAGACGGTGAGGAAAGAGGAGAAGCACTGGTTTCTAAAGTTGAAGATGCTGGCAGAGGTTGAGCATTCTTTGTTAGCCCTTTTGCTGCTGCTAAACTGGCGGGTACAGCCTCCTCTCCTTGCTCCTCGTCATGATAAAAGGACTTTAGGAGATTGGCAAAAGAGCTCTTCATTGGCATTTTGACGAGAGGCTCGATAGCAAGTATGTCATGGGGCAGGAACAACACATCTTGTTGTTGGCGGGAGGTAGCAGCACCGCTCTTTCTGTTGTTTGTAGGAGAGACTCCCACGGTGTTGGCTCTGCCTTGACTTTGTTCGGTCAGCGAGTGTTGCAATTCAGGACTGATGACCAATCCAAAGCTTGAGCAAAAGTGAAGGAGAAAGTGATGCAGTTGCATGCTTTCGCTCAACTTTAGGGCATTTTCAGTGGCTTGTTGCAGCTCCACGGTTTTGTTTGTTCCTTCTTCACTGGAACCACTACAGAACTTTCCATCAGGTGGGAAGAGTGTCACCAGTTCCGGTAAGAATACTCGCTTCCAATAGTCTTGGTGTTGTTGTGGCTGAAGCAACGAGTTCAAAAACTTGACGACGATTTCCTTAGGCAGAGTGGCATCAAAGTTGCTAGATTGGGAGGCATTGGCGCTGTCCTGTTTTCCTTCCTTGTTATTGTCTCCACTGGATGAGAGACAAGCATGTTGCCCCTTTCTTGCAAGCACTCGTAACTGCAGATAGGTTCGCAGTTCGCGACGCAGCAAGTGCCTACCTGTGCGCACCACCATCTCTTCAAAAAGAAGCGAGCGGAGGTCATGGCTACGAATTTTTTGCAAAATATATCCTGAAGAGAAGGCAATCAGAGAAACCAGACAATAAATACAAAAAAAGATTTGAACAAGAGGCTTACCAAGGTAGCGCATGTTTATGCCAGAAGCATGCAATAGATTTGTGAGATAGCGGTAGTCTTTCCAGGCTTTGCTGAATACAAGGTGGGATTGGTCGTCCAAGTACTGAGCAAAGCTGGGGATGTAAGAATAGAGGAATTCTTCACTCGCCTCAGTTACTGTTTTGCTGAGAGCAGCTCGTTCTTCTGAGCTCAACACTTTCAAGAAAGCATCACTACAGAGCTGTTTTGGATACTTTCTGAGATACTCCGGCCTGAAGCGTCTTATAAAGACAGTCTCCCCGCTATTCACTGGTGCGATCGGAGGATACATCTGGTTAATGGTAGAGGTCAGGCAAACGAGTTGGACCATGAAAAGAATGAGAAGAATAGGAGGATACCTGGCTCAGATAGATCAGGTAGAAACGACCATCATCGCCAACATGGCCTTCAATGTCAAAGCATAGACTACACTCGGTGCCAAAGATAGAGTGAGGGCAGACGTTAAGCCATTGGCCAACCTTATCCACTGCCCTTTTGACAGGGATAGAATTCGAGACAAACGTGTTGCGGTCAGCCAAGCCGTAGGCCAAAGTGATGGAGCTGATAGGAAGAACAGTCATGGCCATCACCCTAAAGCCCATATAATCCACAACGGCCATCATGGTAGTATGCAGTGTGTCCGCAATGATGTCTTCGTTTTCATCTTCCTCCATTACCACTGAACCAAAGTTGTCTTTGGCTGGGCGAAAGGATGGATCCAAGTCCTCATAGACTGTTTCGTAGTCCAGATCGCTGACAACTTCTCCTCTACGTTGCTGATAGTACTTCAGCAATTGATAATTGCCAGAAAGCTCCAGGGAGATGGGTTTTGCAGCTGTTGAGTATTCATCTGTAGTGCTGGCTAGTGTAATGATGAGGCGTTTGTGGATGTATCTATGTAGTGTCGTTTGTCCTTCTACCGCTGTAGTATTATTAAATAATGGTTAGACTATTGGGTTGGGCAAAAAGAAGGGAGTAATGAAAACGTACGTTTTTCTCTGATGGGTTGGATGGTCTTCTGTTCTTTTGGAAGATAAAATTCGTTGACGACAATTTTTGCGCTCTCGGAAGCGACCCTACAAAACTCTGCGGCAAGCGCATCCAGTCGCTTCGCCCTTGCGATGCCGTCTTCAAGAGTGTGCACTTCTGAATCTAACAAAAGTTGATAATACCTGCAGGGACAATGTTAACAAAAGAATACAGATCAACATAGAAAGAAGGAACGCACTCGTTCCAATCAGTGGTACGAATAGCTCTTCGAGCTTCTTTGGAAAGCTCTTGTTTCTCACGAGCAGCACGTTTGCTCTTTATCAGCTGCCAAAGCTTGCGACGAGGACCCAACTTCTTGATTCCAATAGTGTCTCTCAAGTCTGGTTATTGTTGAAAAATGACGAGTTACCTCGTTAGTGGTTGTTACATACACTATGCAGAAGGTTTCATACCCTCTTCTGTTAATTGGAGCAAAGAATCGAACGTAAGGACACCATGCTGCTGAAACGCTTTGAGATACTCTGTAAGGCCTAGAGGCCCCAGTACCGACTCGATATCTGCAGGTCAAAAGACATAAGACAAAAGAAGGAGGCAGCGAATAAGGAAGTCTCATGAGAGGAACAACAATAAGAGAAGAGATCTAGTTAAGCGGTACCGTTTTGGGAATCGGTAACTTGAGCAACAACTTCTAACATCGGTTTCGGCCAAAAGCACTCAGCAACATCCAAGAGAGGTACTTCAAACATAGTTTCGATGGTGCGGTCTACCTTCTTTATAACAGAATCCACGTTGTTTCGCATAGCCAGCAACGGGATCACCAATTTGGCTGGTTCCGGTCCATACAAACTGGACAAAGCTGTATAACTCTGGTAAAGTTAAGGAATGAGTATCGAATCACCAGAATTTGTACAGGGATGGTTGTTTAACAAACCTTCAGAAGGTAGCGCTTAGCGCGCAGGGGCTTTGAGTGCATGAACGAAAAAAAGAGCTCCAGGTTAAGCTTTCCAAGCAAGGGATGGAGCTTATGTAAATTTTCGACACAGTTGAGCGCACGCTGAAAGTAGTAAGAAACCAATCCATCATTATTGGTTATCTGCTGCATATCTGTATCCCCCGATTTAAAGGCTTCTTGCTCCTTTATCCGTTTGAAGATCTGACCCACCGTCACCAATCCCATCACCGTTTCCTATCAACAAACATCCAACAAAGAAAATGTTAGGGGCTGCAATACACCCAAAAGGAATGTTTGTTAAAGGAAAGAGAGGGAGGAGGGGAGGAGGAGAGGGGGAAGAGAGTCAACCTCACTAAAGCTTCCAAACAGCACTTCACCTTTGCTCAAGCCCCTAGAAGCATAGTCCAACGCTAGAGACATGTTCCCGATCTTTCTGTACAATTGAGCCAACTGGTAGTAACTCTTGATGACTTCCCTAGAGTCCTCTCCTAAGATCTACATTACGTAGAACAAAAAAGTATTTAGCAATCTTTCTCTTCTCCAGCATATTATACGTTCTGCTCACCTTTTCTAGTTCTTGGTGGTATCTTTGTTCAAGAAGAGCATTGTAAGCCATGATTACATCTGGATCGCTAGACAGGAGTTGAGTGAGCTGATAGGCCTCGCGTTCTCTTCCCTCCAAGGCTTTGCGGAGAAGCGGAGGTATTTCGCTTTCTTGGACGTAGATGTTCTTGCTGAGTGCTTGAAAGTCTTCAATGTCTGCCACGGAAAGCGGTCGTGGATTGTCAAAGAGGAATGGATGCGTGAACAGGCGCTTCTGAGCACCTATTTTGAAGCGTACACCGGTCATCTCTTGGATTCGCTGCAAGAAGATAAAAAAGAGTCAGAATCATGATGGTTGCTCTGGCGTTGTGGTAATAGCATTCAATGCATACTTTGAATAAAGGAAACCTCATGAGTTGCTGTCGAAGATCATAACTTGGCTGCATCTCTTCCTCCGACAGAGCTGATATAAAGTCATGCTATCGGGTGTTGGAGAAGGTAAGCAATTCGTAGATAAGAGCGTTTTGAGTGAGAACGTACTTGCAATCGCACTTTCAGATCCGTCATCCAAAATGATCTGCTCTTTGGGGCAGTCTGAAAGAAAGAACAAACCAACATTAATAAACAAACCCTGTAACCCTTTGAATGGAAAGCGTTACCCCAAGAAATAGGTTAAATTGATTAACAATGATCTTGCGGAAGGTTGCGTCATCTAGGCCCTTTAGTACAGCATTCCGCATGATTCGTCTCAGTTTGTTTTTCATTACCCGAGCGCACATCTCTGTCAACAAAAAGGAACGAAGGTGTTGCTGGCTACCACCACATAGCGTTCTAACTAAACCGAGAAAACGAACATTAACTCCTCTCATGTGAAGTTCCTCAATGAAATCCCTTTGAAAAGATAACCGCTTTATCAGTGGTTCACTTGCAACGGAGTGAAAAAGAGAAGCTTACTCGTGATCTACAGGCTGTATGGTATGAGCCTTCATTCCTTCTGCTACTTCTGCAATTATGTGAGAGAGCGTGGACGTGGTCTTTAAAACCTCCTCGTCGTGGACTGATTTTTCAGGATCTAGCTGTTGGTATTCACTGAATGCATCGCTGCAAAGAGGGACGGGGTTGGCCCTGACTAATTCGGGTCTTAGAAGAACCACAGAACTTACGAGAGTGTTAAAGCGAATGGCTATAACATCTCCTGTTAAATTCTGCTTTGTTAGCGTGCTTGCTCTTACGTTTTTCTTCCCCTAAACAATAAGACAGGTTGGTAAACTCATGAGGAAAGGAGATAGAGTGAGAGAGAAAGAGAGAGTAAGAGGAAAAAACGTACATGTAGACAATAATAAAAGCTGCCAATGGCAGTTTCTTTTACAGCATGATTCGCAGTGTCTTGGCCTAACGAGTGTTTCGTGTTGGTATTCCATAAGCAATCCAATAGAGTGTATGATGGTTATTGATATGCAAACCTAATATGCGAGTAAATACTCGAGTACGGTCCTCGCCTTCTTCCCATGGTACCTCAATCTCCCTCGCTGGCAAGATATCATCTTGAGGAATGAGCAGAGCAGTATTGCGGGGTGGAACAGGAGGAAAAACGTGTGATGTATCCTATTGTTTTTAAATGGATGTTTTAATGCATAAGAATGCGAGTTCTTGCATACACAGATAAGCTTAAGTACCAGAACATAGAGCTTGCCATCAAGACCAAGATGACCTTCCATATCTGTTGGAGAATGGATGATAGCACATGTATTTCGGTCGGTTCCAGCAACGTGACCTAAAATCATCATGAGCAGTATCAAAATATGAGTGTTAATAAAGGGTTATAGGGAGGGCGGAGAGAGAGAGAGAGAGAGAGAGAGAGAAGAGAAGAGAAGAGAAGAGAAGAAACGAAAAGAGAAATGGTGAATGCTAACCTTTAAGATTAAGGTGGTCGGCCGCTTGTTCCATGAGCTGGCTCATAGTTTTATTTCTGTTGAAGACTGTATTTCCCCTATCAGCTGAACCATATACTAGAGACTTAGTTCCATTTATATTTATGACAGAAGAGGCTAGTAGACGATATCCCTTGTATTCCACCTGCAGCATATGTGAAGGAAAATTATAGGTGAATGCCAAATAAAGAATGTAAATACAAAGATCGAAGCATTACCGCAATGGTAAGAGGAACATAGAGGCCTGGTACTGACGCTTTAAAGTAAGCTTTTAATCCCTTTAGCTCCTAAAGGCAGAGTAAAACAGGTTTAAACAAAAATGTCACCAAAAAAGAAGAGCAAATGAGAAAAAAGGCAGTACATTGCCTAGGCTCCTCATGGCGGCATCGTCGTTCCAACCATAAACACCTTTCCAGTCCCTCCCCATCTTGAAGAAAATGCCCTCGTAGGTAAACTTTTGGCCGCCAGAAATGCCACCAGCATCTACTGGAGGCACACTCTTTTCTGCATCAGGCAATGGTATTTCCTACAGCACGTTGTTAGAAGCCAGAAATAAAAATAAATAAATAAAGAAGGTAACGAGAAGAAGTTATACAAGAAAGAGAGCGAGAGAGAGAGAGAGAGAGAGAGAGAGAGTAGAAGAAGGAAGAGAGGAGAGAGAACAGGCTATTAACCTCCACTATAGTTTTGGCAATCATGGTGGCCTTATGTTGAAACTCTTGGAGAAGGCGTAGAATGTCCACTTTCTTTTGCAGCTCTTGTTCTATGACTTCAAGGATGGTTGTAAACTCTTCATTCTCTTGGGATAAGAGCTGCCGAAACTCGTTCACGTTTTGGTTAAAAATATGAGCAAGGTTCTCCATATTTGGGACTTGGGTGGTTGGTCTGTCAATGATAGCTTGAAATCTTTCGTTCCAAACAAAGCTGAGCGACTTTACCCGGTGTGAAAGGCCAAAATCCTTGGACTTTCTCGCCCTTACATATTCACGCAAGTCATGCTATATGAGAAGGTTCAGATCATACACCACAAATCATTCTAGCTTCGCTCTTGTCTCTCTCTCTCTCTCTCTCTCTCTTTTTTTGTTTTTGTTCTCGCTTCTCTCTGCTTCGCTTTTGCAAGAGTGAGTGGAGGTACGTACTCGAGTAATAGAAGCATTACGCGGCATAAAGCGTTGGCTGTGAAAGCTCTCAGCAACTTTCTTGGAGGTGCCGGGAGGTCGTGCCAGTATGTTCCTACGCCGTCTTGATCCCCCAGAGCCAGGGGAAGGACCAGTCTCTCCAGCGACACCGGCAGCGCCGCCAATGGTGGCACTGGCACCAGGAACAACATACATGCCTTCTTCCTCCTCTTCCTCTCCTCCGTGGAGGGCGGTGGGCTCTCTGGAGTGGAGGGCAGCAACGGCAGTGTGCAACTCTTCACGCTCGTGGACCTGCGCACGGAGCTGCTCAGCGGCTCCTCTGTATGAGAAATTGGCTGGCAAGGAACGCGCCATGAAGGGAGTCACATGAGGCCGCTCCTCTTTGCCTGCTGTTGAGGTGGGTGTGGAGCTACCGCTGCCAGAAGGGGCAGAGGGAGTGGGGGTGGTGAGGAGCTGCGGGTCCAAGTAGCCTTCGTCCAGTTCTTCGCGGCCTTGGGTGCTGCCCACGGCAGAGCTCGTGTTTACATTGTAGTTGGGGTGCGTGTTGTTGGTGGCAGCAGAAGAGGTGGTGGTGGGGGTAGAAGAGGGTACGTAATAATAGTCCTCGTCAGAGGTGCTACGCTGAAGGACCGCGGCAGCGGCATTGCCGCCGCTCGTTTCCTTTTCTTTCTTTCTTGTCCTCTTTCTTCTTGTCGGTCTTCTCTTCCATTACTGTTGTTCAGGGACGAATGGCGGGAGACAGCAACTGGAGGACAAGGGCTACAAAAAGCAGAGCTGTTGTGTGTGTGTTGTTGTTGTGTGCGTGGGCTATGACTACGTTTTGGGGGGGATTGCTTTGTGCGGATATCCGGCTGCTGCTGGTCCGTCTTTTCTTATTGATATTTTTTGTGCCGCAGCGAGCAGCAGCAGCAGCAGCGGCAGCAATTATTTGCGGCGAAATGCAGCCACACAATAAAAACGAAGGCATTCGGAAACATCAACATAACATGGTGTCCATTTGGACGGCTCCACCATTGCTGTTGGCAACAAAAAGTGGACCTTCCTGCCATCATTGACACAAGAAAGTACGACACCAAACGCACCATCAAGTTCCACTCGGGCGTAGCAGCAGGCTTCTGAAGCAGGCAGCTGGCCTTTTTTTTTTACTGCAATATGATTTATGACGATAGGAACTTATTCACTGGCTTTGTTCTTCATCGCCCTCCTCCGCACTACTCGTGGTGGTTGGAGAACCGACGATGCTATGAGGAGTTTGCACGTTGTGACCCGGCACCTTTTTCAGGCTGTTGCTTGCTTGCTGGTCTGAAGAATTGGTGATGGAAGGCCGGCTGGCAGAGGAGGCAAAGCGCTGGTGTTTGAGAAGGTACCACAGCGCTCTGTAGACCTCAGCGGAGGTGCCAAAGATAAGAAACACGAAGAAGCCTTGTCCCACCTCGCAAAACGTCGATACCATCCACAGCGGATAGCTTACTTGTGACTTCAACTCGCAGATCTCTGCTGGAGGTGCGCCCACCGCTTTTTTGATGTTTCATAACGCTTCAGCTTTGCACGCCAACAAGAGGACAAGAGAAGGAGAAGGTTTGGAAACAACAACACCAAGATGGAGAGAGGGAGAAACCTTCGCCGGCTGCCTGGTTAAATGTACACTTGAGAAAGGAGGAGTACTCTGAGTACTGCTCTTCTTTCGCTGCATGGAAGTTTATTTGGAAGGACAGAACGAAGCTTTTGTACCACACGGATGGACAGCGCAATGGTGAGTCTTATCTTTAAATAGGTGAAGGAGAGAACTTACGAGTAAATGATTATGTACAGCAACAGGAACGCCATCAACCTCCATTGAGATATGAAGAACTTCAACCCTTGATTCGATTTCTGTTTTGAAAGAAGGTTAGTTGTTGAGCTCTCGGTAACCTCTTCTCCTTTCTTCAAACTAGACCAACAAGCGCCAAATACAAACCTTATACCCAACAACAATGACAAAGGTCAGCAACACGGTGCAGATGCACACTAACACCAATATGGGAATGGTGAACAACGCTAGATTCCATAGATTAGCTTCCGCTTGCTCATCACGTTGGTGTTCTGGTCCTTGTGGAGTTGGCTCGAAGTTCAACTCCTCCGAACTATGTATAGTACACCTGTTTTGTGTTTTGTGTTATTTTTTCCTGTATTACTCACCACAGTAACAAACAGAAAGACACGAAACAAAGAAGGACGAGTTTACCAGAGCTCATGGCCGTAGCCAAGATGTTCAGTGGCAAGAGCTATGACCAAAGGAATCAATGGAAGGCCCCAACAGGACCCATGTAATAACGACATCAACGGATACTTGATGTTCCTTCCAAAGGCGTCGATGTTGATAACCACCGAAAAGAATAACTGGGCCGAAATGACGGCCCACCAGCCGGCTCCTGCTAACGTGAAATACACAAACAACATTCCTGTTGACGACAGTAGTTGTTAAAACGAAGGCACGAAGGAGATTAGAAGAAGAAGAGAAAAGATTACAACACGAACATAAACGAGAATGAAACACAAACCCTGAATGGTACACCAAGGGTCACCCCATTGGTTTGGCTCTCCATCGTCTCCGCACCATACATCGTAATGGCCAACCATACTCCCCAAACAAAACGCAAAGCAGCGGCCCAACAACGCAGAAAAGAAGAACAACGGAAGAAAAGCGGGATAGCTCCACTTAGCCGGTGTCACAACGTAGCTGCCGATCAGCACCAATAAACAGACGAAAGATATCCATCCCGTGACCGTCGTCATAGTTGTGAGCGAGTCGTACTGTTGGTCGGTAACTAATGGTTGGGGACAGTCATACGTGCAGAAATTACCCTCCGCTTGATGGAATCCTTCTGGGCATCGGTAGTTCATCGCTGTTATTTTCTCAATCAGCAACTGTGTGGAGATGACGACAGGAAGAAGCAGAACAAGAGGAAGAGGAAGAACAATGGAAAGAATAACGGCGATGACGTACATCCGTTCTTGTTGCCTTGCGAGCAGGTCAACGTGGCGTTAAAGAATGTTTGGCCACCATCCGCTGTAATGGGGATGGTATAGTTGGGACCTTCAGGCATGATGTTGTACTTGGGAAATCCATGACCTTGGGGATAGAAGGGAGCTTCGCAGGCGGTCACCTCCTCTGCATCCAAACCCGTATCAGCCAAAGACGCCAAGCAGGACGACCGAAAAACCTCGCAAACGGAATGGCACAGGAATACTCCAACTGGTACTGTTGCAGGAACAAACTCGTTGACTCGATGTTCCTCTGGAACAACCACTCCGTCGCAACGACTGTTATTGCGTGTTGTTCATGAAGCAATGAGTCGAACCGTAAGATAGCAGCAGGAACGATAAGTTTTACCGAAAGTAATTGGGACAGGCATAGCGAAGATAGTTAAACGAGCACTGAGGGTCCCTAGAAGAAAAGAAAAGAGCCCCAGAACTGAAAAGTTTGAAGAAGGGAAAGCAAGTCAGTATTTTTAAATAGAGGAAAGGGTTAGCTAAAAACTTGCGTTAACAAGGCAACTCGAGAAGCAGTATAAACGTCCGCGTATATCCATTCATAGTCTAAAAACTCTGTGCAACCATTCAACTCCTCTGCAGAGAACGCAGATATATGAACACATGTGGCGTTGGCATTCTGTGGGTCGCTTACTCCTGCTGGAATTTGGGCTGTACACTCTGACGCTAACGAGAACAATGCCCAGAGAAGACAAACCTGCGACTTCATGCTTTTTTCTGCTGTACTGTTTTTTCTTTGGCTACAGCTCTGGCAACCTTATGATAACTGAACAGAAAAGACATCCATCACCAAGTGCCGTTTACAAGCCCAAAATCTTTGTTTGCTGCTAATGAAGCAAACTTATTGCATGTGATTGACCAATGAGGATCCCCTTCCTTAACAAATGC
>JAVKOQ010000680.1:0-18946 GCA_031835245.1 Balamuthia mandrillaris
GTAAGTTCGATTATTTGGCGAAAATAATCGAACTTACGATAATAAATGTAGATCGTCAATTACAAAGCGTAGAAAAAGCGTAGAAAGATGAGGAGGAAGTTCATGCCTCGCGCGGAGGAGGTGGAGGACGCTGCCTACAAGAACTTTCGCAGCTGGGTGGCCTTGAACCGAGTGGTGGTGGAGCACAGCGAGGGAGAGGCCGTTTGGAAGTACTACGACTACGGCCCTCGCGAGTGCCCGCCTTTGATTTGCCTCTGTGGGACCAGCGGCACTGCCGAGTCCTTTTACAAGCAGATCGTGGGCTTATCCTCTCGTGGCTATCGTGTCATTTCGGTTTGTTTTGCCTCTTGCTTGCATTCTGCTTTCTTTGTTGTTTTCATCACTGAACGAAAAGAAAAAAAAAAAGGTACAAGCACCTCCTTACATGTCTCATTATAGTTGGGTGAAAGGCTTTGATCGGTTTTTAGTGAGAATAGGCCTTAACAACACCAAAGTTCACCTCTTTGGCACAAGTATGCTAACTCTCCACTCTTCTGTTCTCTCTCTCTCTCTCTCTCTCTCTCTCTCTCCTCTCTTCTCGTTTTCCGTTCTTTCACCCATAAGTCTCTGCTTCTCTCGTTCTCTCGTTCGCTTCACTTTCTCATTCGTCTTTGCGGGGAAAAAAAATAGCGTTAGGCGGTTTTCAAGCTCTCTACTTTGCTCAATGCAGGCCACAACGCGTGGCCTCTATCATTCTATGTAATGCTATCATCAACCTGAACCACTTTGCAGCAAAGGCTCCTTGTTTGGGCATGTTGGTTCTCTCTCTCTCTCTCTCTCTCTCTCTCTCTCTCTCTTTGCGTCTCTATTCCCTTCCATCTTACGTACAAGCTGCTAACTCATATAAACAACAGGTTTGGTCTTGCTCCCGAGTTTCTGCTCAAACGAATGCTTCTGTCAAACTTTCCAAGAGGAAAGATGGAAGCCTCCATCGCTCAGTCGGTTGACTTTATGGTGGCACAGGTGGACGATTTCTCGCATGCTGATTTGGTATCTCGCTTGACGTTGACTTGTAGTCCTACCAACTTTGCTCCATACGACCTTCCGATCCCTCAATCAGCAATCACTATAATCACCGTTAGCTCTCTCTCTCTCTCTCTCTCTCTCTCTCTGCGAACAATGTTAATCAGTTTTTGCAGAGTCTCGACCCCGTTTCTGTGCCATATTCTCTTCTACAACAAGTGATAGATACATACCCAAAGGTAATGCTTTTTTTTTCAGTCGCTGTCTTTTTCTTTTTGTTTTATATTTGCATTAGCGAGAGAGAGAGAGAGAGAGAGAGAACTTGACCAGTAACTCACGACAGCAAAAAGGCTAAAATAGCATATCTGAAGACGGGCGGCAACTTCCCGTTCTTATGTCGCGCCGACGAAGTAAACATGTACATTCAGGTATCATTATTTCATTCATTCTCGTTTTTTCTTCCATTACTCATAAAGAAAAACGTATAACAAAGGTGCATATGCGTAAGCAAGGCATTGGTGTTGTTCCTAGTGAGCATACCACAACAGAAGAGATGGACGAAGAACATAAGCATAACGCAAATGATAAAGAAAGCAAGGAAGAGGAAGAAGAGATAGAAGAAGATACAAAACGGGCAAACGAAGAGGAAGTTAACGGAAACAAAACAAAAGGAAAGGAAAAAGTGGATCACTGACACCACTGTTTAACGAAAAAGAAAAAGAAGCGACCTCCTATAAATAAGATAGAAGAAAGAGAAAAGAAACAAACTGTAACTTCTTTCTTTCATTGTTGGTTGTGATGGGTGCGGGCTATTCATCGACAGCAGCAAAAGAGGACTTTGGCGTGCTGCACTTGCGACAGACCTCTCGGGAGGAGAAGTTCAAGTCTTGGCAGCTGGGGCAGAACCAATCTCCCTGCTTGACGCCCACTCTCTGGGTGGAGGCATCCGGCACGGCGCCGCACTCCCGGCACTCGTTGCGCGAGGCAAAGTTGAGGTCGTTACATTGGGGACAATACCAATCCCCTGGCCTGGCATTGCTGCCACCACCACCGCCGCCACCTCCGCCACCTCCGCCGCCACCTCCAAAACGACCACCATGGGCAACACCGCCAGCAGGCAAGAAACCGCCAACAGGAGCACCAACACCGCCAGCAGCTGCTGCAGCTGCCATCATCATCATCATGTGTTGTTGTTGCTGTTGAGCCATAAAAGCAGGAGCCCCATAATACTGCTGTTGCTGGTGTTGAACGGCAGCTGCTACCCGTTGCAGTTGAGGGTGCGGCGCAAAGCACTTGCGGCACTGTTGCCGGGAGGCAAAGTTGAGGTCGTGGCATTGCCTACAGATCCAGTCGCCGGGCCGGGCGTTGCTGTGTTGGGGGTGGGGGCTCTGGCACTTTCTGCAAATGGAGCGCGAGGCGAAGTTTACGTCTTGGCAGTTGGAGCAGACCCAATCTCCCGGTTTGAAGTTCTATGGGGAGGGAGATGTGAGATTGAGCAACACGAAAGACAAACTTTGAGAGAATGGGAAGGTTAACGCAACGTACGCTCAACGTGGAGGAAAAGTTTTGTTGAGGAGGGGTTGTGTCGGTAGCGTTTTCGCCGAGTGCCTCGTCGCCGCCCTCTTTGGGAGCACCACACTTGCGGCACTGTTCCCGGTGGGCAAAGTTCATGTCTCCACAAAGAGCACAATCCCAGTCCCCTTCTCTTCGAAAGCCATTGTTGTTTTGTTGGTGCATCATCGTCGGTGCAAAGTAGCAGCTTCTTCTCTGCTACTTGTTTTTCAAATGTGTTTTCTTTTTTGTGTGGGGTGAGTGTGTTAAACGTGGTATCTCTTCTCACCCTTAGGAGAGGGGAAAAAACTAAAAGTGGTGGTGTTGAAGTGATGAACGGCCGTTCCTTGGGTGTTGTTCTGTTTGGCCTTTTCTTTCTTTTTCTTCTGTTTAAATTATTTTCCTTTCTAAGACAGTATTTATCAAATTATTCCACTTTTTATTCATTATTTCGTGAAAAACGAAAAGTTTCGTTGATTTTTTTGTCATTTTTATTGATTTTTGTTATTGTAAAAATTATTGTTCGTTGCTTCGTTCCTCCAATGGAGAAGAAAGAGAGATACCGGCCACTTCCAAAGCATCAACAGCCCAGCCCGGATACTTCCCATCCGGGTACTGCAACCTAAAGAACTGCCGCACAAACTCGTCCAATGAGCCCCGCACGATGGCCTCCCTTATCTGCCGCATCAACTGCATCTGGTAGGCGATGTTGTGATAGCTGAGGAGCTGACTGCCGAGGTTCTCCCTGGTGACGATGGTGTGGAGGTAGGCGCGGGTGTATCGCTGGCAGACCATGCAGCCGCAACGGGAGTCGATGGGGCTGTAGTCATGCTCGTAGAGTTTGGACTTGAGCTGGAGGGAGCCCTCTGGCACCAGCGCGGTGCCGAAGCGGGCCGTCCGGGTGGGGAAGACGCAGTCAAACATGTCAACGCCCAACGCTGAACACACCACCAAGTCTACTGCATATCCTGTTTTTCGTTTCGTTTGCTCGGTTTTTAGTTGTGTTGAAGGGAAGAGAGAACAAGCGAGAGAAAGAAAGCAGAGAGATAGAGAGAGAGAGAGAGAGAGAGAGAGAAAGGTACGAACCAACACCCATGAGATAGCGAGGTTTGTTTTTTGGAAGCAGCTCACAACACTGAGCAACCACCTTCCAAAACTTGTCTTTGGCTTCGCCTCCACTAAGACCGCCAATGGCGTACCCTGGTAGATCCCTCTTTATCAGTTCATGTGCACATTTGGTTCTAAGCTCTGGGTCCAATCCTCCTTGTACTATTCCAAAAAGGTTTTGAGTTTCTGGCCGTTTGTGGGCTGCTATACATCTATCTATCCACCTTTTCAAAACAAAGCATAAAGAAAGAATCCAGGTAACGGCATAGCGTAGAGAGAGAGAGAGAGAGAAAAGAGAGAAAGAGAGAAAGAGAGAAAGAGAGAGAGAGAGAGAGAGAGAGAGAGAAGATTAGTCCTCTACAGAAGCACAAGCAGAAGCAGGAGGAGAAGAACAAGAAGAACAAGAACAATGACAAACAAAAGGACGATATAAACCGAATGGTGCGGTGCATGGCTTCCTCCACGCGTGGTCCAGATATCTTGCTGCTAACAACATCATCCAGAGCCATCATGATATCAGCCCCGATCTGGTTCTGAATGTGCATGGAATGTTCCGGGGTGAGCACCATCCGCGACCCATCATGCGGTGACTGAAACGTTACTCCTTCCTTTTTTTTTTTTTGAAACAGGTCAACAAAAAAACAAAACAAAATGGAAGTGAAAGAAAAAAAAAAAGGCACAGCTTACTTCAGTGATTTCTGCAAGTTTGAGGAGAGAGACCATCTGAAAGCCGCCGCTGTCCGTCAGCATGCCTCGCTTCCAGTTCATGAAAGTGTGCAGCCCGCCCATTTTCTCGATGAGGTCCCCTCCAGGGCGATGCCCGAGGTGGTAGGTGTTGCCCAGAATGACCTGGCAGTCCAGCTCCTCCATCTGGGCGCAGGTGAGCCCTTTGACGGTGCCCTGCGTGCCGACCGGCATGAACATGGGCGTGTCGCACACGTGGTGAGGGAGCGTCAGTTTGCTTGCCCTTGCTCGGCCCCATGTGGCTAGCACCTCGAACTTTAGTGCCGGCGAGGAGGAACACCAGCTCTCTTCTTCTCCTTTGGAATCGGTGGACATCATTTTTTGTTTTTTCTGCTTTCTTCTCCACTTCTTTTTTTTTGTCTTTCTTTTCTTTCTTAAGTTTTAATTGCCGACATTATTAACAATTTATCGATAATCTGTTTCAGTCGTTTTCTCTTTCCGAATATCGAGTTGGCATGAAATAGTTGAAAATAATTCCGAATAGTTGGAGAAAGAAAAAAACAAACAGAGAACAAAAAGATCAAAGAAGAAGATGGCTACGGTGCTCCTGATCGACGCCTCCATTTCGATGGCTCGGTTGGTGTCGAGCAAGCACCAACAAACGAGGAAGGAGCTCGTGCAAAGAGGTATTTTCTCAATGTTGCTTTTTCTCCTTTTTGGTCGTGTCTGATTGATGCTGTTTGCTTGCTTGTCGGTCCAGCTCTGCTTCATTTCCTGGAGTACATGGAGGCCAACCATCCGCTTGAATTTGTTTGTCTTGTTACGTTCTCTTCCACCAGCCAAGTCATTGCTCCCTTCACACGAGACTACACACTCCTTCGCAGTGCTTTGTACTTGCTTCTCTCTCTCTCTCTCTCTCTCTCTCTCTCTCTCGTCTGTAGTCCCCGGCTTCTTCTTAGCCCTTCTTTTTCTCGTTCCCTCCCAAAGATACGACATACGGCTGCAAGACACAACAGACCTCCATGCGGGCCTCACTACCGCCGTTGATGCTGTGAAGAAGAAGTTTGGCACATCCACCGCTTGTCAGTTTGTGGTTGTTACTGACGGTCGCCCCAACGGACGTATGTACTCTTCCTTTGTTTCCGTCGGCTGGCCCCCTTCTGACCGGCTCCTCTCTTCTCTCTCTCTCTCTCTCTCTCTCTCTCTCTCACTCTCTCACTCTCTCTATTCTCTCTCGTTGTCGCTTTCTCTGCCTACTTGTCTCATTCTCTTCTCTCTATTTGAAAGCGGATCCCTCTATGGTGCACTTTCCATTTCCTGTGAAGCTACATGTGGTTGCAGTTGGTAGCAGGGCTGAGTTAGACCTTCCTACCTTCGAACAACTGACGCGCAAACGCTATGGCGGGCTTTACTTTGTGGAACTACCACAACGCGCACGTACCTTACAACAAACGTTTGACAAATTAGCCCATACTCACTGTGCGCCTCGCCTTCTTTCACGCAACCTGTTGCTTTGGCAACCTGCTAACATTCCCTCGTTCTCGTTCTCGCTCTCTCGTCTCTCTCTCGTCTCTCTCTCTTCTCTGGCCAGACCTCGTGTATAAGGGAACACTCTTCTTTGGCCATTTGTGCAGTAACATAACCCTGTATCCAAACCCAAACGTCACCCATTCCTTCAGCACTCAACAAGGTTTGTTCATTGCATTGTCTGTCTTTTGCTTTTCGTTTGTTTTTCTTTTTCGTTGATATCTGTAAATGGTGTATGGTTCAGATGTAACAAGCAGCCACTTCTTTCCAAGTGCATTGTCGATAGTGGGCTTCATCTCCACCAAGAAATTCAGCAGCCCTCCTTCTCTATCACAACATGCCGTCATTCCCTCTTCCGCACCTCCCAAAACACCAAGCGACTCCACCAACAAAACCTCAAAAGGAGGCGACTTCAAACCTTCTTCTTCCGTTGACAGCGGTAGCAGCAGCGTAGACGAAACTTCGGACAAAGATAAGAGCTCGGGAAATACTGAGTCTTCAAAGAAGGAAAAACCGGTGATGCCGTTTGGCCCTGAAATCGATGATGCACCGGACCCTCTTCTTTGCGTGATGCTGAACAATGCGCTCGACAGGGAAAACATGTTTGCCATCATACAACTTAGCAGCAACTGGTTTGCTGTTTTGACTTCCGTTCCTGATGGTCTCTCGTTATTCTCTCTCTCTCTCTCTCTCTCTCTCTCTCTCTCTCTCGCGGTTGTAGAGTGTTTGCTAATTTTTCCTCCTTTTAAAAGCTGGTCTAGTACTAATGGTGCTCCCCCCTGAGTTGGACCTTCCAGATGTGTCAACATGGATTAAAGGCAGCTCAGAGATGACACCTGGAAGTGAAAACTCAGGAGAACATGCCGAAGAAGAGGAGGAGGCAGAAGAGGACGAATCTCAACAAGAGCCCATATCAGCAGCTCTTCAACGGCCACGCCAGTCCCACCGCTTCTCTCCGTACGGTACCATCTTTCCGCTGCGGAAAACTTTACACCCAAAGAGCTACACCACGGGAAAGGGCATCTTGCCCATTCCCAGCGTTTCCAAGGACGTACTTCAATCTGACTGTCAAAAGTTGCTTCGCTTTGCGCGCAACCTACCGCAAAAACGCGAAATATTGTACAGCGAGTACGTTACTCTCTCCTTTCTTATCACATGAACATTTGCATGTGCTAAAAATCAATTCCTTTTAGGTGTGAAAAGCTTCGCAACACAGCCTCAATCTTTTACTTCCCATCTCTTATGAACGCTGTTATCACCATTCTAGAAGATGAGCTCAGGTACGTTTACTTCTCTCTATTTCTCCTCTCTCCCTGTTCTTTCTCTCTCATATGTTGTTTGTACAGTGCGCGCAGAGATAAATATGACGAAGCGTCCTTGATCATAAAAGACTTAATGCTTCAAATCCGGCAGAACCAAAGCGATGAGCCATTACAGCCGAGAGCCCACTATAAGGCCACTTCGCGTCCTACCACTCGCTCAGCAATGAGCTTAGACCATCTCCTCAACTAGACTTTAAGCCACAAGTAACTCCCTAAAAGCAAAATCTTTATTACTACTCACAAAATTAAATGGATGTACAAAAGCAAAACAGCAGCGACAATCTCCTAAGAGTTAATAGCCACTAACGCACAGCGTTTAAGGAGGAAGAAGAGAACAAGATGTTTCAGAGCACAAACGTGTTACTCCTGGGCTTGCTTGCTAGTTGTGTAGAAGCAGTGGAGAACGAAGACAACAGAGCACCGCCCTTATGGCAGTCAGTCCTCTTCTTCTTATAAGGGCTGGCGCAACCAGAGGCAGCACTGTCAGCGGGTGGAGAAGTGCTCGCAGAAGAATTTGTTTTGCGGTTGGGCTTTCTGGTGAAGACCTCGTCAGCGGACTTCCAAAGACCCGCTTCAGTGGGAGTGTAGGGAGAGCTGTGGGAGGATGGTGATGAAGAGGACGAGGAGGAAGCAGAAGAGGAAGGCGAGGCGTCGTGGCATTGGTGTTGGTGTAGTCGTGGGCGTTGCGGAGGAGTATTATTCTGAGAGGAAGCGGCAGAAGCAGAACGATGGGTTGCTTCGGTGAGAGCACGTTGAGGGTGGAAGGAACCGATGGCATCGAAGGAGCCTGGAGAGGTTGGTAACGATAGAGGAGAGGTTGGTATGGAACAAGGAGACAGAGGAAAAGGATGGCTGGGAGAGTTGGGACAGGATGTCGTGGAAGAGGATGGCAACGTTTGGGCGGACGAGGAGGAAGCAGAAGAAGAGTGAAGCATGGAGGGGGCGTTGGTGGTGAACGGGTGACCAGCAGTGCTGATGGAGGCTCGACCTCCTCTGTTGCACGCGGCGTGGGCGCTCCGTTTCTTGGTGGGCAGCTTTATGTGGCTGAGGGCCATGAGAGCAACCTCGTTGGCCGCTCGCATCTGCACGTTCCTGTGCCCCTGTTCCAACTCCGACATGGACATCACCCTCCGCACACGGCTGGTTGGCATGCTGTTGTTGCCGGTGTTGGCTGTTGATGTTTCCGCTGCAGGTACAGCGGCGCTGGTGTGGGTGGAGGTTGCCGGCAGCACGGCAGAAGCAGCACCAGGCGCCATCTTCTTTGTTGGAGATTTGTGTTGTGGAGGCGACATCCTGCGCGGCGTTGGCGGCGTGGTCGTGCTGACAGGCTTGATGCTGCCGCAACCTACTGTTCTGTCCTCTGCACTGGAGCTGGCCTTTGCTCTGGGAGAGGGAGAGGCCTCGTCCTCTTCATCCATCTGGGAGAGATCAATGACGAGCGTTCCTCCTCCGCTTTTGTCTTGTTGCTGCTGCTGTATTATAGTATGCAGTCTGGACGAAGAAGCGGAAAAAGAGTAAGCGCAAGCCGAGGACGACAGGGAAGGGGCAGAGGAAGCAGCAAAGACAAAGGGAATAGAGGAGGGGGGCGATGGAGATGAGGCAGGTGACGGTGAAGCAGAACGTGGCGACGAGGAGGAGCAGGAGGGAGATGGTGGGGAGGCAGGCGACAATGAAGAATCCCAATCGGAGGGTGGGCCGCCAAGTAGGGTGTCAAGAAAAGTTGTTTTATCATTTGGTGATGGAAAAGGTTGAGGCTGAGGCTGGTGAGCGGATTGAGAGAAGCCTCCAACGGGTTCTACTCCTTGGCCCTCCAAGAGACCCATGGAGGTTTGTGGGAAAATGCAAAGGGGGGTTGGAAGCTGAAACGGTTCGCAGCTTGAGAGTAGAGAGTCTCCAATGAAACCATTGTCGGCAGAAGGAGAAGCATGCGCAACGAGGGAGAACGACGGGGGTACGAGGTAGTTAGCATAATGCAGGGCAAGCGCTACAAGCTCTTTGTCTCCCTCAGTCGGGGCTGCATGTTTTGTGTGTGACGGTGTTAGACAGTTCACCCAATTCGTAAGGGACAAAGGCATAGCATAATGACGGATCACGTACAATGCCAACTCCGGTTGATGTTGTGGTGTTCAACCGCAGGTTGCAAAGGTGGCTGAAAAGAAGATTTAGTGTTTTGTTGTGGTGGCGCTATTGCCACCCACCGGCCTGGTACGTCCGGTGAAGGAAGAACAGTAGCGGACTTACCTCAAAAAACTTGTGAGCAGAGGAAAATTTGTCAACCATCTCTTTGAAGGATTCATAAAACTGTCTCCGGTTGATCTGTTCGGTCTGCAAGGAAACGACCAACCGTTGGAAGAAAAAGTATCGCTCGGTCATTTCATTATGGGCCTTGTTTTTTTCCTTTGAGCCAGCGTCGAACGTTCCATCGGAGGGGGTGAAGGGAAGGTCGTTACTCCCTTGCAATTCAACCTCTTGAAACAGCAAGGTTTCCATTCTGCAATACTCGACCTTTTGTCTCTACGGCGCACTACTTCCTTGCCCAGGAGGCCAACCTATCTACCACGCAGGAAACTCAAAAAAAAAAAAAAAAAAGGATGTTGAGCAACACTCCGACAAAAATACACAAGTCCGGCGAAGAGGTTTATATCCTAATCCCGATAAAATATCTTTACATAGAAACCGCGCGGTTAATTCTAGTTTTCCATGAAAACTAGTACACAAATTCCAACGAAATCTCGAAGTATAGTTTTTCGTCGACAAATGTGCGCAACACTTGCACAAACTCAGCTGGCATGGGCAACGAGGATCTGCTTTACCGAAGAAAGATGTCGAGCAGAGAGCTGAGGCGGGTGATCGAAGCGGAAGAGCGGGCCAAGCTGGCTGAGGAGAATGAGGAGGAGGAAGAGGAGGAGGAAGAGGAACATTCCCCGTCCAACAATGCCGTTGTCAATCCTTTCGATCTGGTTTGTAGTAAAAATTTGAAGCGTTTAATCTCACTGACGCTCCATAACCTTCCCCCCTCCCTTTGCTTCTCTTCATAAAGCTTGCAGACGATGATGAGGAAGAAGGGCAAGAGGAAGAGGAGCAGCAACCACCCAAGGTAGCCGCTCCCAAGGAAGGCAACCACACCGCGACAGGAGGGAGCGGCGGTGGCGCTCGCAAACGAAACAACAACAACAAGAGAGCAAAGAAGAAAGCGGCCAGAAAGAAAGGCAAAGAAAAGCTCAAAGCAAACAAAGCTGAGGAGGAGGTCGAACAGTTGCTGCAACGGTACTGCTCCTCTCCTGTCTGCCTCCCATAGGCTTTTCGCTGACCACGTTGTTTGCCAAACAGGTTTCAAGGCGTAGGAACAAATGCAACGCAGCAGCAAGACAAGGAAGGAGCTGTTTCTGGGGTGTCGCATCCGTTGGACTCGTTGTTGGCTCTCAATCCCAAAAACTTGTTTGCGGAGAACGAACTAACGCGGCTGTTTGGAGCCAAGACGCTCGCCTCTCTCCGTAAAGAAGAGGACAGCAGTCCAGTGCTTGCGTACGTATCTACCTCTCCTTGTTTAATGCTTCTTGCTTCTTGCTTCGTCCTTCTTCTTCTTCCTTGTTCTTTCTTTATAACAGTTCTGATCTCAACAAATCAGTTACCGTAGCGCTACGGGGCTATCTCGCAAAGCTAAAACTGTTTTAGTTAAACCAAAGCCATCGTGTATGCCCTCGCTTCCCTTGATTGTTCTGTTATCCTCATCTTTGACAAATTTCTCATGCACAACAGGGCCGCCACCACCACCCGACATGGAAATGGAGCTTCTAGACTCTAAAGATGGTGAGTAAGCTTGTTTGGCCTTATTGGAATTCTACACTTTCTGCTGCTTTGTTTCTCAGTTATCAGAGAGGCAACCATTTTAATAATTTCATTACACTCGCAACATGCTATAGGACTTTATTACTTTGGAATGAAGTGGTTTGGCCATTATCACCGCCTGCAGGAACAGTTCATGGCGTGCGTGGAAACTGGTGACCCCAACACGATAGCTCAATTGTTGCAGTTCCACCCGTATCACTTGGATTCTCTATTGCAGCTGTATGACGTGTGTAGCCACACGGGAGAGCGGGAGATGGCTGCCGAGTTGATCGAACGTGCATTGTTCAGCTTCGAAAGCTATTGGCACACCCTGTTTTACTCCTCTTTACTCAAGGGTATAGCTCGTCTTGAGTACACCAAACCCGAAAACAGGTTTCTTTTAAAACCCTAATATTATTCTTTTTCGTTTTTTTTTTTAACTTGCGTTCTTTCAACAATAACAAAACTTCAAGAGGATTCCTGGTGGCTATTTTCCATTACATACATATGTTGGGAAGACGGGGCTGCAGTGCAACGGCATTGGAATACTGTAAAATGTTGCTCAGCCTTGATCCTAGCGACCCTTTAGCCATTGTGCTATCCATCGACTATTTCTGCCTAAGGTGCCAGTCCTACGCTTACTTGCTGCAATTCATGGAAGGGCCTTATTACACCAAACGTTTCGCGCTGATCCCTGGAGAGAAGCAGCCTATCTTACCGCCTAACTTTGCGTACTCGTCTGCATTGGCTCTTTTCCATTTGGAGCGAGAAGGAAGCAAAAAGAAAGAGGAGCTCCTCGGAAGAAGCGCTGATGAATTGCTCCAGCGGGCATTGCTTCAATATCCAATGCTATTGCCACCGCTTCTGGCCAAGTGCTCTACGCGGATGTCAGAAAGAGATGGTAATGAGGCCACACCGTATCGCAGCTGGGAAGATATTGCCACCCACAAGTTCTTCTCAGGCCCTTACAATACTGCTTCTCTGCGGCACGTTATCTTGCTCTATGTGGAACGCACCTATACTCTGTGGAAGTCTCCCGATGGTGCCATCATGGCTTGGCTCAAACGCAATGCACGAGCTGTGTTGGCTAAAGTCGACTCCAAGGACAGAATCGTCTTTGAAATGAGCAAGAAGAGAGAAGCTGTCGCCCAAATTGCTTCCGCTACCCCTGTTTATAACCATATTTTGCTTACTGGTACTCTCTCTGCCTCTCTCAAGCCGCTTTCTTTCTCTCTCGTCTCTCTCTCTCTCTCTCCTTACTTTGGCTTGTCAACAAAGATATAAGAGCAGTGGTCGATGCACTGCCAGCGGAGGCCGGGCGCAGCTTCCAACTCTACGAACCAGAGCTCCGTTCCGCAGGCCCCACCCGCCAGCAACAAAGCGTTCCTGCCCACACCACCAATCCGTTGGCTCTCTTTCTTGTACGTTCCTTTTTTTTTTTTTCCCACAACGTTCGGAGGCCCAGGGACTGACGCGCGTTCTCTCTCTTGCAGAGCACGCTAGCACCCTGGGCAACGGCACCAACGGGTCCACCAGCTGCTGCTCCAACAAATGCTAACGAAGCAGAATTGCCACCGGAAGCTAGAGAATGGGTTCGCCAGTTGTTAGCTTTCCTTAATACGCAAGGAGGTCAAGGCGGCCAACAGCGCGGTGATGAAGAAGAGGAAGAGCAACACTAAAACGTTGCAATGAAAGGTTTATTTGTTGTTGCTAAACTTGAGTTAGTTTAAGGCGAGGAACAATGTTCATCGATTGCAGTTCTTGGAAGAGAAGCTTGCAGGCATAAGGAATGTTTACGGTGGCCACGTTCGAGTACGACTTGCAGAACTGGCACCAACCGGCGTAGCCCAACAATCCACATTTCTTTCAGATGAAAAAAGTTAGAACGAAACGGGAGAAGTTGAGTGAAGAGATGTGATAACGAAATGGTAGCTCGAGGAGGCCGAGTAAAGTACCTTGCAGATGTCCACTTTGAAGGCATCACTGGAAAACATCAACCGCTCCATCATCAGCATACTGGCGCCATAACCGATCAAGCAATCACGCTCCATCTCTCCTAACCGCAAACCACCATTACGAGAGCGGCCTTCAGTTGGTTGTCTTGTAAGAACCGCTCTTGGCCCTCTGTTCAATTATGGTTGTACATCCATGTTAAGTTGAAAGGAGCCAAGAGAGAGAGAGAGAGAGAGAGAGAGAGAGAGAGAGAGAGAGAAGTCGCACATGGCTCGGGCATGCATCTTGTCCATAACCATGTGCTTGAGCTTTTGGTAGTATACAGGGCCAAAGAAGATGTAAGCTTCAAGGGGTTCGCCAGTTATGCCCGATGTCAAGAAGTCCTTTCCAGAGTAGTTATAGCCATTTTCCACCAAAATCTTGCTCAGATATTCAACGCTGTGGCCCGCAAATGCCTTTTTGTTTGAGGTTGTCAGGCCAACGAAGAAAAGAAGCACAGGATAAGGAATGAAAAACGGAAAATAACAGTTACCGTGCCCTCGTGGAAAGCTCCTTTTAGGACGCCGGCTTTGCCTGCCAACAGCTCAATCATTTTACCGACGGTCATACGAGAGGGAAAGCCGTGTGGGTTCATGATCACGTCGGGGCAGATACCCTGCTCGGTAAAAGGCATATCCTCTTGTCTCACAATGATGCCGGTAACTCCCTTTTGGCCGTGGCGACTGCTAAACTTGTCACCCAACTCAGGTCTTCTTGTGGACCGAAACAAAACTTTGATGATGAAATGATCTTCCGTGTTAGATGTGAGGAGGACCTATTAATTTGTTTTTCAGTTCGATGTTAGTCGAGTATATAATCTCAGCAAAAAGGAGTGTCGCCCGAAGTCTTGCAAATACCTTATCGATATAAGCATGGGCTGCTCCTTTGTAGGATTGAGGACTTGGCCGAAACTCTGTGACTTCTATGTTAAATCAAGAGAAAAAACATCGAGAAAGGAAAAGCATTACCAGAATCAGGGATATTTTCAAGGCTGGCAAGAGTATCGATGGTGTTGGCTGGAGTTTGCTTGTTGATATAAATCTTTCCGGGTTCAATTCTCTCTCCGGGTCGACAAATGCCGTCCGTGTCCAATATGTCATAGCGTTTGACAGGGCGAGTGGACTCGTCGGGAGGAGGTACAATGCGATCAAAGGTTTGGTTAGAATACTTCTTGATGGCAGTCACAGCTTTCTTGAGCACAATGCAGCGACCATAACCTCTATCTACAGAGGCTCGGTTCAGGACAAGGGCGTCCTCAATATCGTACCCGCTGTAACTCATCACAGCAACAATTGCATTTTGTCCTGCTGGTACCTATTTAAAAAAAAACAAGTTCAGCAAAGGAGTGACAAGAAAGTAAGAGAGAGGCTTACTCTTTCGAAATTGATCAAGCCAAGGGTTTTAGTGGTGCAAAGGGGCCTATGAGGATAGACCATCAAATACAAGAGCGTATCGATACGATTAAGCTGGTTATAGCCGATCGTGCCAATGGCTTGCTTACCCATAGCACATTGATAAGTGTTACGTGGAGATTGGTTGTGGTGAGGGTATGGAACTAGTCCAACACAAACTCTATAATAGGAACCATGTTAGTGAACCCTAAATGAAAGAGAGGGATAGAGAGCGAGAGGCAAACCCAAGGATTGTTAATGGGTCAATTTCCATGTGAGTGGTATGTTGATTGATGTCCTTCTCAGACAAAGCGATGAAGGAATTGTTCTCCTCATTTACATCCAAAAATTCGATGTGCCCTTCTTTCAAAAAGTCATTAAAGGAGCGCAATCCGGCAGTGAGCTCCTTGATGTGAGCATTAGTGACTCGAGGACGTCTGGTCTTGGGATCAACCAATATGAGAGGCCGACAGACACGTCCCCCGTCTGCGGCAATGTAGATACTTCGTTGGGCATAATGGATGTAGATAGATACGAACTCGCTGATTTGGCCACGCCGTCGCATCTTGCGGAAACGAGAGACGAACATGTGAGGAGAGCGGTGAATGCCAAGAATCATACCATTGACAAAAACAAGATAGTTTTCTGGTGAGTTCAACTCCTCTCCAGATAATAACACAGTGTCTGTTTAATGAATGAGGGTAAGAGGAAAACGATAAGAATTGAACTCAAAAAACAAGAAATAAAGTTGTGTTTACCTTCAACGCCAAGATTAAACGCTAACCGACGAATAGGGGCTTCATCTTCGTCCGTAGTAATATGCGCCAAAAGAGCTAAATTTTTTACAAGACCACACGATTCTCCTTCGGGAGTGTCTGATGGACAAAGCATACCCCATTGTGAGCCCTATTACCCAAAAAAAGTGGTGAGTCCAATGTAAAAAACGGCACCCTAAAACATTTCCAAAAAAATAAAATAAGACTAAAAGAGGAGAAGAAGAACTGACCTGAAGAGCTCTTGGTCCGCTGACCTTTCGTGTTTTCTCGAATTGACTCGTAATGCGGGTCATCATGCCCAACGCAGCAATGAAAGACAGTCGCGAGAGCACCTGAGTGATACCAGCACGTTCCATTTTAAACCGCTTCAACGACCAGTTGCCAGAGGAAATGGCGCGTTCGAGCCCGTAAGTGAGCGTGTCGGGTCTAATGGTGTGTAGTACATCAAACTCTCCTGCTCTTGATGACTTGGAGAGACTGTTCTCCGCCTGTTTCTTGATCTCAGAGTTCAGCTTTTTAAACAGATCTTCAAAGAGAAGGGAAAGCAATGATCCTGCACTATTAGGCAGTTAAATGGTCAATCCAAACCGAGAGAAAAAAACATCGAGAGTGAGAGAGAAAGAGAGAAGATCACAGGAATGGGGCAGATGGCCACTTACAGCTCTAATCTTTTGTTACCATAATAATCCTTGTCATCCAGCGTGGATGAATCGTTCATGGCCATAATGATACGTCGTACCATCTGTGCCACGTAGATAGCCTTTAGCCGAAAATCATAGTTGACTACCGGCACATGTGATAATACTACTGAAGCTAAAACGTCTCGTGCTTCATCAGCCTGTTATTATGTTCCTAGTAAATAAAGAGTGCAATGGAAGAGAGAGAGAGAAGCAAACTTTAGGGCGAGCCCGACGCCTTGGGGCTTTAATGCGACTGCCAATATATTCCAAGGCTTGGTTTTGTGTGAAGACCTTCAGGCTACAACATTCCTCAAGCGAGGAAGACAGAGCGTCGGCGTAGGTTGCTTCGCTTCCCACCAACTGCACTATTTCCTGGTCTGTTTCTATTCCCATTGCCTTTTAGAAGTAAATGAAAACGAATAAGTTCAAAGCTAACAAGACAGCATTATTGTAGGATGGTGCTACCTTCATTAGAATAACAATAGGAATCTCCTCAGAAAGCATGTTTAGTTTCAGGTAAATGCAGCCGTTTTTTACTCCAATGTTTGTTCTGCTCTTTCGTTCATGCGTAGAACTATGGCACGAAACAATACATGGTTAATCAAAGCAGGTCTCTGAAAGAGAGAGAGAGAGAGAGAGAGAGAGAGAGAGAGAAGAGACGGACCTGACAACAGTGGCTCCCACACTACCATCACTGTCAGCCTCAATAATGATCCTGTTCTTAGAAAGTTGCTCTTGAATGAGCAGTACCTTCTCCACTCCCTTCACAATAAAATATCCTCCTGTCATGAGAGTACCCATAAATAGAGTACACGTTTGAGTCGCAAAGCACAAAGAGAAAGAAAAAGAAAATAAATAGAGGGAAAGTACAGGGAAGGGTAAGATAATGGAGAGAAACAGAGAGAGAGAGAGAGAGAGAGAGAGAGAGCTGAACTAGAGAAGAAGCAATAACAGGGTTGAGAAGACGAACCAGGATCTAAAGGACACTCGGTAAGACTTGCGAGCTGTGCCTCCGTCTTGTTGTGAAGTATGCACTTGCAGCTGCGAAGCATGATGGGCATGCGGCCAATGACAAAGCCATTCTTGGCAACGACGCGCTTGCCTCGTGTGTACTCCAGGTCCACGCAAATAGGAGCACAGTAGGTGATGTCCCGCAGGCGGCACTGGTGGGGCGTAAGCGCCACTGGGATCATCTGCAGCTCCACTGTGGTTGGCTCTCCCACGTAAATCCGTTTGTACCTATTTTGTTTTTTAAACAACATCAACAGTGAGAAATGCGCTGAGTCGAGAGAGAGAGAGAGAGAGAGAGAGAGATGTGACTGACTTGAGAAAGAAGGAAGGGTCCTCCTCGCAGGTGACCTTCTGGTTGGCAAGCATGATTTTTTCTATCTCGACGTTTATAAAGTAGTTGAAGGAATCAATGTGTTGTCGCACCAGCCCTCGCACCTTCAAGAAAGCCGGTAGCAGCCGCCATTTTTCCTTTGTGAAAAGCGAGCGTTAGGACGACCCTCACCCACACGACAACTTCTCTGTTCAAAAAAAAAAAACACGTACCTCCACTTTGTCTATGGGAGCAGTCAGCTTTGCAGGATCAAATAGATCCGGCATCTCCGCCTGCAGCTCCTCCATTCCGCTTCTTGCTTTCTTTTTCTTTTTTTTTGTCACACACTTCTAATGACGACACGAAGAAAAGACATAATGTCGACTCTACAAGAAGTCGTCGGTTCGACTCCAGCGGGGTGCATTTTTGTTTGTAGACGAAGAAAAAGACATGAGAGGAGGAGGAGGAGGAGGAGATGGACCAAAGCACCAACACTCTGGGTATAGCGGCTGCCTTCTTCCTGCCTTAGCTTTGAGTTTGGTCATGCTTTCTTTATGTGCTGTGCCAGTTGCGGGCCATGAGACTAAGCTCAAGCTCAAGCCCCTCTCCGCCACCAAGATGAGGGTAACGCCCCCTCTTCTTCTTCCGACTGCCTATCTTTCATGCTGATGATCATGGGTCATGCAGCAATTCGCAGCGCTGACTCGGTCTGAGGAGAGTTTGATGGAAGACGTGAAAGCTCTGGCTATCGTGCGGGTCGCCGACACGCCCGCTCACGCTCGTCTTCAGCAATGGCTTGTAGAGCAGTTGGAGGGTGCTGGCGGATGGACCGTGGAGCGGGACACCTTCCTCTCCGACACGCCCTTTGGCCCCAAGACCTTCACCAACATAATTGCCACGCAGAGTCCCTCCGCCAAACATCGCGTTGTGGTCGCTGCTCATTACGAGTCCAAGTACTTTGAGGTAAGTCTTTTTCCTTCTCTTACTTCTGAGATAGAGCATGAGCGCAAGGAGAGAGAGAGAGAGAGAGAGAGAGAGAGAGAGATACACGGAGACAGAGAGAAGTGAAAGAGAGCGCATTGACATTTTAAAAAAACAGGAGCCAAATGAGTTTGTAGGAGCAACGGACTCTGCGGCACCTTGTGCATTGCTGTTGGACCTGGCCAAGACGCTGTCCCCTTCTCTCGACTTTAACGCCAAAGCAGGTCCGCCTCCTTCCACCTTTTTCTTCTCCGCTGTCTCCAACTGAGACTAAGCAAACTAACTGGGCAAACAATTTTTTTCCCTTCTGACTGTTATGCTATAGCGAGTCTGCAGCTTATCTTCTTTGATGGAGAAGAAGCCTTTAAAGAGTGGACAGATACGGACTCTCTCTATGGGTCGCGACATCTTGCCGAGAAGTGGGAGGAGGAAGAGGCCTTGGCTGATATTCAGCTGTTCGTGCTGCTGGATGTGTTGGGACACGCCAACACTCGGCTGTACTCTTTCCACAAGGACACGGAGCATCTATTTGCTCGCCTGAGCATGCTGGAGAAGTTGTTGAAAGATCAAATAACAAAGAGCGCAACTGGACCTTATTTCCAAACCACCTCACTAGCGCAGGTAACACCATGACCAGGATGAGTTGTTTTGTTGTTGCTTTCTTGTCATTTCTCTGTGCTGACTGCACTTTTTTTTTTCATGATACCTTTTTGCATCGTTAGCGCAACGTACAGGATGATCATGTGCCATTTGAGCAGAGAGGAGTTCCAGTGATACACCTCAT
>JAVKOQ010000681.1:0-18937 GCA_031835245.1 Balamuthia mandrillaris
TCTTCCACCAGCCACAACGATAAAGACAAAGATAGCAGAGACTCCTTCTCAGGAACGAGCTCGCTCTCTGCCAATACGACGAGCACAAGAGAGCAGCGGCGTTCCTTCACGGGCGATGGTTTGCCGAGCGGTCGCGACCACCACAACAACGATGGCAACGAGGCACCAGAGAGAGAAAGCAGCAGCGTTTCTTTCTCGGTGGAGCAACATTCTTCCAGCAAAAAAGAAAAGAAAAGCGAAAGGAAGAGTCGCGCCCCAAGTCTTACTTCAGATGATCCTCGAGCGAATGTGAAAGCTACTGGTATCGACAGTGTCTCGCCTCGCAAACCCAACAAGTACACCTCTCTCTCTCTCCTCTCTGCCTTTGCTTCGCTCTTTTTCCTTTGTTTTTTTTTCCCTTGCTTGCTTTCTCTCTTTCTGTTTCTTTCTCTGTTGCCTTCTACTAACGCCGCCGAACAGAGATGAAAGCAAGAAAAAACGAAGGAAGAGCATGAAGTTTGGAGGTGGTGTCTCGTTGAAAGACAGCGGTAACTTTGCGGCCAGTTCTGGCAGTTCCAGCGGCAGCAGCGGCAGCGGTTTCAGCAGTCGCAAGGAAAGCTCCAAAGCGGGCAAAGGCCTCTTCTCTCGGCTGTTCAGCGGCAGCGTCAATGACCGAGTGGCGGAGCTCATAGTGAAAGAGGAGGAGGAGTGGCGGCTGAACTGGCCTGAACTGGCCGCACTGCCAGAAGAGGTCCTCGTCAGCGTCCATCTGTGCTCCTACGAACAAACCAAGGGCGTGCTTTACCTCTCTACCACCAACATTTGCTTTGGAGAACGGCAAAGCGGCACCAACGAGAGCTTTATCTTTAAGGTCTTTCTTCCTTTTTGCCATTCTTTTCTCGTTCAACTAACTCCAAAATGAACAACAGAAACGACTTCCTCTACCCACGCTTGTCTTTGTAAGAAAAACAGGTAAGGGCGCGATCACCGTCCTTTCTCACGACACCAAGGTACCTCCTTTTCCCTTTCTTTGCAAATCCTTTTCTTCTTCTTGCATTACCTCCGTTGTTCGATTGGTGTTCTTGACTCTGTTCCTTTTAACAAGGCCGTACTCAGCCAATTCGAGAGCAAGCAACGAGACCTTGCTTACGAAACCATCAACAAGCTGTTTGCGCCTTTCCTTCCGATGGCGCAATCCCTTCACCCTGCCATCCTTCGCAAGGACATTCACACCCTCAACCTCATTCTCACCTCTGAGATTGCCCAAGAGAAGCTGGAAGAGCTGAACGAAGATGGAGAGCCGCCACTTGCCAGCGCCATTCGTTCCAACGACCTGAGAATTAGTGCGTGTCTCGTCTTTGTCTTCTTCCTTCTCATAATGGGGACTAACTCTTTCTCTTTCTATTTCTCCTCTTAAAAGCCAAAATGATGTTACAATACTGTAAACAGGCAAAGATGGACATTAACTTTAAGGATCGATACGGCTATACCGCCCTTCACACGGCATGCTTGATGAACGTCAAGGATGAAATCATCGAGGCGTTGCTCAACTTTGAAAACATCCGAGTTACGGTGGTGAACCAAGATGGTAACACGCCTTTGCATTACTTTTGCAAGTGCTTCCTCTCGCCCAGCTGTCAGGACTTGGCTCAGATGATGATAAACCTTGGCGCTGATGTAAACTTCCAAAACGAGGTACCTGTTTGCTTCTTTTAATGCCTCCTCGCTCCTTTCTTCTTTCTTCGTTCCTTGTTCATCATTGTAATTGTGACTGACGACGCCAAAACTTTCTAGTCAGGAGAAACAGCACTTCATAAAGCCATCCTCAACGATTGTGTGAGGGTGTTGCTCATCGATTGTCTCATAGAAAACGGGGCAGATGTAAACATAGTCACAGAAAGGTACGCCACTTTTATTTATACATTTTCAGAGGGAGCGAGAGAGAACACAAAACTCATAACTCTATCCACTATCTCTCTGAATTATATTATAGAGGAGAAGCTCCTCTTCATTATGCAGTGCGGTTGGGCAGAAAGGACGTCGTCTCTCAGCTTCTCTGTGCAGGAGCGGACACTGAACTGGTTGGCAATCTCGAGATGAAGACCCCATTGGCGCTGGCCCAGGAGGCTCAGTACCATGAGATTGCAAGTCATCTCAGCAGAGTTCATGGTCAGTTGCTTGCTTTTACCTTCATCAAAGCAAATCTCTTCTCTTCCTACTTTCCTTCTTCCTTGCTTCTTCTGTTGATATAAAAACTTACTCGCTTGCAGATTTATTGAGCTGGCTCAAAACGATAGGCGTTCCAGAACTGCTCACCTTCTTCATCCAGTCGGAGATATTCCTTGACGACCTATTGAAGATGTCCACCAAGAAGTTTGATCGTCTATTGGATGAGATAGAGGGCAATTATGGCTACGAGATCGGCGAGAACAAAGTCAGAAAGAGCGACATCAAGAACTCTTGGCAATTGCTCAAAAGTACTTTGCTTTTCTTTTTCTTATGCGATTCTTTGATATCATTTTTCTAACTTCTATCATTCGCTTTCTTTCTCCTTTCTTCTCTCCATCCTCCCCTCCCTCCCCCTCTTTTCGCTCTTTCTGTTCTCGTTCGCTTCTCAATAGAAATGGAGGACGAAAAAGTGTCCAAAGAGGAGGTGTTAGAGATGGCAGAGACGCTTAGCGGCAAAGACAAGCAAGCCATCATCGGCTCCCTCTCCAAGATCATCGAGGAGTCTCGCAACAAGCGAATGACGCGAACCAGCGACGCCGCCGCTTTGGAGGCCGTTCGCAAAGCTATGGCCGAGCAGGCCGCGCAAGAGGCAGACTCTGCTGACGAGGAGGAAGGAGACGACTGGATCATGACCCACTCTCAGCTCGAGTTCACCAAGAAGCTCGGCACGGGCGCCTCTGGCAAGGTCTACCGAGGCTTGTACAAACGAAAGGACGTGGCCATCAAGGTGCTCTACGAGAGAGGTGACCGTGAGGAGGAGAACGACCCTATTCAGGAGCTCATGGAGGAAATTAAAGTCATGAGGTTAGTTGGACTATCATATTTCATTCTTTGTGTTTTGTCTGCTCCCTTTCTCTTGTTACTCTTGTTTGTTACGTTCTTGCTTCACTTTTCTCTCTATTCCTCCTTCACTCTTCTCTTTTCTATTCTATCTCTTCTCATCTCATCATCACTTCATTCATCAAAATATCAACAGCAACTTTGGCGAGTCAGCCCAAGAAATAGTTCGGTTCTACGGTGTCTGTCTGGAACCAGCCGTCTGCCTGGTCATGGAGTACTGCGAGCGGGGCAGCCTCCACCAGGTCCTGCGGGACCCCCACCTGGACCTCAGCTGGCAAATGGTGCTCTCCTTTGCCAAGCAGACAGCCCGCGGGTTGGAGCTCCTCCACGGCAGCACCCCTCCCATCTTCCATCGTGACCTCAAGACAGGGAACCTCCTCGTGACGGCCGATTGGCACATCAAAGTGGCCGACTTTGGGCTCAGCCGCACCAACACGCAGGACAATCGCAGCGCCCTCGGCAAGCTCTGCGGCACCATCTGCTACTGCGCCCCCGAGCTGTTCTACGGCAAGGGCTTCACCGTCAGCGCCGACATCTTCAGCCTGGGCATCGTCTTTTGGGAGCTGGTGCAGCGGAGCATGAGCGGCACCTACAAGAAGCCCTACGAGGAGTATAACTTTTCGTTGGATGTGCAGATATTGGTGCAGGCGGCGGAGCACGGGCTGCGGCCAACGTTGCCCGCGAACCTCCCTGAGGCGGTGCAGCACCTCATTCAGCGGTGTTGGTCCCCCACTGTGGCGCAGCGCCCCTCCGCGAGGGAGATCGTGAGCGAGCTGGAGAAGTTGGAGGAGCAGTACGCGGCGGACCCGCAGGCCTGGGAGAAGACGCGGGTGGTGACCAGCAGCATGACCACCACGATGACGACCGGAGGAGACGCGTCGACGTCTTCCTCCCCGCCTTCTTCTTCGGATGCTGCTCGTGCCGCAGCATCTGCTGCCTCATCGTCTTCTTCTTAAGAACTTGTTCGCATTCTTCTCTTCTCTCTCTCTCTCTCTCTGTTGGAATATACAAGTCATTTTTGTTGCACTGTTTTTGCCTCTTTCTTAGCAGTGTCATACCTTAAAACTGAGAGTAGGAAAGGGGACAGAAACAGAAGGCGCAACAGAGAGAGCAACACGGGACCACCCAACACGCGGCAGCAAATACCAACAAGGGCGAGAGTGCGGCACCACCACACGACGTCATATGGCTCGGCCTCCTTCAAGGTATGGTTGATCAAGAGTGGTCTTCCTCCCCCTCCTGTGCTTTACAAAGTGGAGGTGCGCCCGGACACGGCAGGTAACCTCTAGCCCTCCAACGGTCTACGCATCGTCCTACCACGAACGGGGGACAAGGAAACGCTGGCTCGCCGGCCAGTACCTACAAGTTGGAAGTGCCCAATGCCGACTATGGGAAGGGCAAGCGCGAGGCGGACCGAAACTACGGATGGGCAACATAAGCAACGCAACCCAACAGCAGATCTTCAATGGCGGCAGGATGAAGGAAAGCAGATAAAAAGGTGCACCCGTTGGTCCCTGCGCAGCCTGCTTTTGAGTTCGGTTCCCCATCCGTAGCTTCCGTCGGCCTCGCGCCTGCCCTTCCCATAGTCGGCATTGGGCACTCCCAACTTGTAGGTACTGGTCCGCTGGCGCATGCATGGAGCAAAGGGTGCAGGCGAAATCTGTCCTTAGCGCGCCCCTTCGCCAAACAAGGACAAACGAGATGGGGCCGTCCCTCCATTAAAAAGCGAATATCTATAATATCTCACCCCTATTCATAAAATAACATAAAAAAGCAAAGCAAAGAGCAGAACACACAGCAGGAAGAGCAGAGGAGCAAGCGGAGAAGAAGGAGGGGAAGGGGACACACAACACCATGGTGAACCTCAAGGCCAAAGCAAGCGGTTGGCTGGGCTGGGTCGCCTTCGTCCTGCTCTTGTTCGTGGTGACTTTCTACAGGTTTTCGGACGAGCGCCACGCTCCCGTCCAAAAGGCGACCGTCGTGATCAGCAACGTCCTAGGGGACAAGGCTTTTCAGGGACAGGAACGCGAGTTCGAAGGGTACAGGCAACACATGCACAACAACAACAACAAAGAGCAACAGCAATCACAAGAGAATGGAACACAGGAAAGGAGGGAGCGGAAGAACGGAAAAGAGTGTCACCCGGACAAAGAAGCGGAGTGGAGCGACGCCTGTTTGATAGCGGAGGCGGAGCGTATGATCGAGGAGTGTGAAGCCTCTCGTCTAAGCGACTATCCGACTGCCATTCGGGATGTGGAAGTATTGTCTTCCCTCCAAAGGTTTTTTTCTTGTTGAGCAGGCCTCTAACCCTTTGTTTTGACATAGAGCTTGGCAAGGAATGCAAGTGCAGATGCTGCTATTTATTATCTTCACATTGAGAAAAGCGGAGGGAGCAACATGTGGGACTTTTTCAGAGAGAACGAGGCGGGGCGTTCTATCAACACCAGGTTTCCGGAGCAGTTGGGAGGCTTCCAGCTTGGATTCAAGGACAAACACTATCTGAACAAGAAACAGATAGAGACTGCTCGGGTTTGTGCGACGCATTGTTCTTCATCTTCCTCTCTTATTGGCTCTCTTTTTCTACTTCTTCTTGTTGTTCTTCTTCTCTTTCTAGTTGTTGTTGTCTTATGTGGTAGTTGTCTTATTGTTGTTGTTCTTTTTCTTGTTGTTCTTCTTCTGTTTCTGCTTCTTCTTTATATTCACCTGTGTCCTTTGTCTTCCATCTATCCATCGTTTCCAGAGCCTTTTCTTGCCATCGAAGGTGATCATCGGTCATTTCGTGTATGGAATACACGAGCTCACACCGGAGCGGCCCTATATGTACATAACGATGTTCAGAGAGCCTTTGGATCGGTTGGTCTCCCAATACCACTTTTGGCAACAGGTGTACGGAAAGCGGCATGGCATTGACTTCCATGACTTTCTCACCAACACCTCAAAGCCGGTTTGTGATCTTCCCCTGTCTTTTATTCTTGTTCCTTACTCGTCTTTTGTTCTTCTGTTCGTTCTGCTTCTCCTTCTTGGTCTTCGTCTTGTTCTTCTCCTCCTCCTCCTCCTCCTTCTTCTTCTTCTTCTTGTCATAAGAGAGTAACATAACAAAACAGGCAGCACCACACAAAGATAACTTGATGACCAAAGTGTTGTGCAGCACCAAGACCTACCGCACACCTCGAGGCAACCTGACCTACCACGACCTGCTTTGCTCCATGCGTAACCTGCGGGACTTTTCGGTGGTCCTCATGACGGAACAGTACGAGCTCTCCCTTTTGATCCTCCGAAAGACGTTCGGCTGGACCAAAGGGCAGTACCTCGCCAAGGAACCGAGGAACGCCACCGGGAAGCATCAGAGGGAGAGGGACAAGCAACCGCCCGAAATTATAGCCGCTGCCGAGCCCATTCTTCGGTACGATGACTACTTGTACCGGTTCGCGCAGTGCCTCTGGCGAATGCAGCGGGAACGCTTCGCGGGGTTGATCCCGGAAGGGCAACCGTTGAACGACGAAACGTTATACGACGCTCTCTCGAAAGCTGCTTTGGCCGAAGCAAAGAACGGACAATAAAATAAACGAAAAGAGAAAAATATGAATTTTGATTGGTGGATTAATATTGTCGACGTGATCGATCTGGAGTGAACGGCTATGATTTGTGATTGGTTTTTTGAAAAGTGAATTTGTTGATCACGTCGTCGTGATAATTGTCGACAAAAACAAGCTGTTGCTTCGACGAAAACGTTACCAGAAACAAAAGCAAGGCAAATGGAGGAGCTGCCCAACGAACTCGGCGAGTTGATTTGCAGCTGTGTGGGTAGCGCCAGGGATCTTGCGGCCTTGATGCTAGTTTCCAAAAGATGGAATGTGTAAGTGATCTTTTTTCCTTTTTTTTTAATTTATCTTTTTTTAAAAAATATATATATATAAAATGAGAATGGTTCTTCTCTCTATAATGAAAAGGTTGGCCGCGAGTAATGCTGCATGGAAAAGAGTGTACTTTAGCACCTGTGCCAGAATGGATGGTCGGTGTCCGCTCAGGCTTGTTCGCCACAATGCCGACGTCTTGCATCCATTTGTCCTGCTTACCTTCTTTCTTGTCGTTTCTTTCTTTCTTGTCGCTTCTTTCTTTCTTGTCGCTTCTTTCTTTCTTTCTTTCTTGCTTCCTCTCTTTCTTTACCTCTTCAGAGCATTCTCTCGACAGCGCGCATCAGCACCTCGCAAACATGGACATCGGGTCCAGTTATGGTCGGATGGCGATCCCACCAGCGGCCCAAGAGGAGATGTGCACCTCCTTCCTCCCACACAACAAAGAGGAAGCCGTTTTGGTGGTGAGCCCACCGGCAGAACACGCAAAGGCGGTGAAGGTGCAGGAAAGACACCCGCTGAAGGAGGGACGAGTGCAGACTGGCCATCGCGTTGACTACAAAGAGCTGGTGAGGATCATGGCGGCTGGTAAAGGTCCATCGCACAAAACAAAGCCTGTCTTGATGAAGGTGAGTTTTGTTCCTTGTTATTGTCGCTCCTCTTGTTTGTTCTTCTTTTAATTACGCTCTTCTCATTCTCCTGCTTTTCGTTTAGCTTTATCTCTTTCGTCGTTTCTCTTTCTCTTAGCCTCTTCTGTTACCACTGGATCTTACTTTTGCTATTTGTAGGTAGTGCTTATTGGCAATCTTGGTGGTACCTTATCCCCTTGCCCTCCGTCTGTTCTTCCTTTGCGCTTACTCTTTCTCTTTCTCTTTCTCTTTCTCTTTCTCTTTCTCTTTCTCTTTCTCTTTCTCTTTCTCTTTCTCTTTCTCTTTCTCTTTCTCTTTCTCTTTCTCTTTCTCTTTTTCTTGGCTTATGCACATTCCTTCTCGGGATTAAGTTGGAAAAACAAGTTTGGTTGCAAAGCTGAGCGGAAACGCTTTGGATCTTACTAACGAAGACAGCATCCCTGTCAAGTTTGACAATCGCACTCTCAGGTACGATTCTTTATTTGTCGCTCTGTTTGCATCTCCTTCACTATTCCACTTCGTCCTCTTCCTCCGTATCTCTTTTCTCCTTTTTCTCTATCACTCTTCCATATATACTTTCTTTCATTCATCTTTCTTTCCCTCCCTCTCATTCATGAAGGATGTACTATGGACGTCAAGAAGCGCGAGTGTCTCTTTGGGACACCGAAATGTGGGATACCAGCTTCTCACTTGAGCACTTCAGGTTTTCTTCTCCCTTCCTCTTCCTCTTCTTGAATCTGTTTATTGTGTTATCCTGCTCTGTGCTCAAGCGCGATGTTAAACAGGCGGCAGAATATCCGCGAAGCAGGAGAAGACTACAGCCAAATGCGCCTAATAACATACCTGAATACTGATGTATTCCTGCTTTGCTATGATCTTACTGGTCCCTCTCTCTCTCTCTCGCGCGCGGGCTCATTCTCACTCTCTACTCGGTTCGTATTGAGAACCGAACCACCCTTAACGAAACAGATAAAACCTCGTTTGAATACATCCAGTCCAAATGGGTCAGAGAAATCTTTAGCTTTGCGCCTTACACGCCCTACATCATTATTGTCTGTGGTACAAAGTCCGATCTCAAGGTCTCTCTCCTTGTCCTTCTCTTCTCTTCTCAGTTCGCTATTCTCTTCTCTCGTTTCTCATTTTGCACAACTTTCAAATGGAATCTCTATCAGGAAGAGAGGCAAGTCAGCAAAGAGGACGCCTTGGCATGCGCCAACAGCATAAAAGCTTTCGCCTATGTTGAATGCTCCACAGGTTTGCCAACCTTCCGTGGTATTTGTTTGAGATATTTTAAAAGCAGACACACCCACCACAACACAAGTGACCGGAGAAAATGTTGACAACGTGGTGATTGCTTGTGTGGACGGAGTGATGGAAATGCTTACTTTAGAGGCTGCTCGTCCTAATGCTGATGACGGGTGGTCATACGACGGTAGATGGCGTGATCCTTTGGGTGGATGGAGCGAACAGGTCTTGAACCCTAACCTGGATGCCAAGGGCAGATGGATGGAGAAGAGGGGAGACGTCGGACGTTGGCGAACGGCCACATCGGTGGAGAACAACTATCTGGCGTTTGTACGAGCTGATCATACCATTCTCTATGAGTACTAAAAGTTCTGTCATGATCGTGCTCTCAACTTCATGGTAAGAAAAAAGCTGAACAGAAAACCACAGTAAATGTTGTTTCTTTCAAAGCAATCCTTTCTCTTGGAGAAAGCTTTTCGCCTCCGAAGAAAGGCAAGCGCCGAGGTGAGACGAGATGTTCGCATAGACCTCGTCCCCAACACTCCCTTTGAGGGCCGATAGGTAACCAACTCTCTGTTGCGGGTTGAGCAGCTGGACAACGAAAGGAACTTGCATCTGTTTGGTTTGCTCAAAGTCAAGATGAACGATCTCGTTGACAACAGAACACGCCTCCTCGAACTTGTACTGGGATTGAAGGAAGGGCTGCATAACTTGTTCCTCGTGAGTAAGGTGCTTGTGGCAGTGGTCCAGCCATGCCTTAAGCAAGGTCTTGAAAGCTTCCAAGTGTTCTCCATCTCCCTCGGTCTTCGCTTTTGACAGGCTTGTTTTCAGTCGGTCTCGTTCGTTAATGTCCTCCTCGTGTTCCAAAGAAAAAGGAGAGCAGAGACCAGGGTCCTTCTCTCCTACTCTGACGAAGAACACACGTTCTTCCTGCTCCAGGTGCAGCTCGCAGGCCTCCAGCAAGGGAATAAGCCTCTGCTCCAACTCTTCCGCGCTGGCCGCGGAGAGCCCCTCCTCCAGTCCTCTCATGGACGCCCTGAAGGCCTCATGGGTGAGCCTCATAAACGCAAACGGTTGACACGTCGTTCCCGACATTCCTTTCCTTGTGTATCTCCTCCACCCCTTTTCTTCTTCTCCCGCTCCTTGTGTTGCTCTGTGATGCGAACAGAGTTGCTCGCTCCTTCTTCCTGTTCGTCTTCGTCCTTTTGCTTGTTGAGCGAAACGACACCTTCTATTTATGGTATTTTCGTTGTTAAAATTTAGGTTAGGGTTATCATTAGGATTTGGTTAGGGTTTGGTTACCAAGGGTAACCATGACGACATGAAAAACTCCTTGTGCTGCACAAATGGTGCAATAAATGGGCATAAAATGAACACCTCGATGCAATTAATTATTTGCTCGTAATGCATTATATTACTTTTTGCTTTATTTTTTTGTGCATTTATTTTTCTTTTAATTTATTAAACCTTAAAGCAAAAACAAAAAGAGAGAGATTTTATTCTGTTTCTGGTCAGACGACAAAGAAAGAAGGGGGGGAAGGGAAGCTTTGGATTGTTACCGTTTGTTTGTTCTTTTTTTTTTTTCCTTTCTTTCTTTCTCTCTTCTCTTATCTGCTGGGGTTTAAAAAAAATCGTTATAGCTCCCCTTTTTTTTTTTGTTTTTCAAAGAACAACGAGAACAAGGAGAAGAAGGAAAAAAAGAGAGAGAGAAAGCAAGAAGAGGGACGACAGCAAAGTCAAACTTTGAACTTCTTCTTATTTTGTTAAAAAAATTATTATATTTCTATTTACATCTATAAAAAACCTATAAAGAAACGATCATGGCCAACCGACCCCAACCCCCTGGAAGAGAGCTGCGAGGCAACCTCACCGCCCGTGCCATTTCCAGCGGATCCATGGATGACCTCACCGGCGGCGGCGGAGGACCCTTGCCAGGCAGCGGTTCCGGCCCGTTGCCGGGCTATCCCTTGCCCCCCTCCGGCGCCAGCGGCACCCTCAAACGGGTCAACTCCTTCGGCCCCGCCGGCGGCAGGCCCGCCACGGCCTACATCCCCGGCGGCTTCTCTGCCTCCTCCCCTTCCCTCTTCCCCCTGCCCCCGCACGCCCCGCCTCACGCCCCTTCCCCGCCGGGCTCCCCCACCCCCGGCAGCTCCTCCTCCTCCCCCGAGAGCCCCCGCAGGCGGCCCTCCTTCGACCAGGGCTCCCCGCTGAACAGCCCCACCAGCTCCAGCGAGCGGGCCGCCCGCCCCGCCGGCAAGGAGGGCAAGGGCTCCATGGTCAGCAACTTCACCCTGCGCAGCAAGAAGCTGGCCAAGAGCACCACCGGCAAGATGAGAGTGGGCAGGCAGTACGCCAAGGAGCGGCTGGCCAAGGTCAAGAAGGAGGGCGGCGCCGGCACGGAGGGAGGCGCCATCGACGGCGACTCCCAGCTCAACCTTTCCATCAACCCTGAAATCACCGACATGAGCAATGTTCGTCTCTTTCTCCTCTTTTCTCTCTCTCTCTCTCACTTTGGTTTTCTGTTCTTGGTTGGTTCTTTGTTGGTTGGTTCTAACGCTCCTCCCCGATGGGATGCTGTTAACACAGAGATTGAAGAACACTGAAAAGAACATTAAAGTTCTTGTCAAGGCCTCTAAAAAAGCACAGTTGGCCCTTGTTGGTTCGTACTCTTCTTCTTCTTCTTCTTCTTGTTCTTCTTCTTCTTCTTCTTCTTCTTCTTCTCCTCCTCCTCCTCCTTCTCCTTCTTCTTCTTTATTCTCTTTTGTTCTTCTTCTTCTTCTTCTTCTTCTTCTTTTTTTTTCTCTCTCTCTCTCTCTCTCTCTCTTCACTGCCTTCTCTTCTGTTTCGCTAGCGTCATAGCACTAACCAACAAACAAAAAAAACCATAACAAAGGCTTTGCGCAAGCTTCACAACAGATGGGAGAAGCGCTGAACGGGTTTGGCTCGTTTGAGTCAGAGCCTCTCGGCTCCACCGTCGTTCAGTACGGAGCCGCTCTGCAAAACCTCGGCAAAGCTTTGGAATCCAAGGTATGCCTCTCTTCTTCTTGTGCTTCCTCTTCTCGTTCTTCTTCGTCTCTCTCTTCTCTCCTCTCTCTCTTCTCTCCTCTTCTCCTCTCTCTCTTCTGTCTCCTGCATTGAGAGGCACCCCTAACTTGTTCTGTTTCACCTTGCTATATAGGACCCGAATGCTGCAGCTCTCTTTGGGGAGCCGCTCACTCGCTTCAAAACGGGCCACATCACCAACGCGCACAACCTCAAGTCCAAGTACGACAGAGTGCGCCTGCAGTACGATGCCAACAGAAAGGACTCGGAGGTCGTCATGCCGGGCGAACGCAAGTCCTCCGCGGAGCAACTGGAGAACACGTTGAGAGACCTGGAGATTGAAACCATCCAAAAGCTGAGGGAGGTGGAGGAGCGCAAGCACTTTGAGCTCATCAACACCTGCTCCCATTACATGGAGGGACACATCCAGCTCTTTGAGGAATGTCTCGCCATGTTGAAGAAGATGGAACCGGTAGTAAAAGAGGCCAGAAACCAAGCTCAAATTGTACGTCTTCTTCTTCTTCTGCGTTCTTCTTGTTCTTCTTCTTGTTCTTCTTGTTCTTCTTCTTCTTTGTCTTCTTGTTCTTCTTGTTCTTCTTCTTCTATATAACGGGCATGACTATTGTTCTGCCTTCTAACACTCGCAACAAAAGAAACGGAGAGAGTTTGTGGACTCGGCAGGCAACTACGTTGCAAGCTCCGTCATCGACCAGCGGAAATCCAGCTTTGGTGGGCGTGCCTTTTCCACCTTTGGTGGCGTTCCTATTACGCCTGGTGGTCGCTCTGGACGTTCTCCCTCTGTGGTAGACTCTCCGGTAAGCTTCTTCTGTCTTCTATGTTCTCTCGTCTCTCTTCTCACTCTGGTTCACGACCAAAACAACAGTGGAAGACATTCGGGGAGCCGCTCAAGAAAGTGTTGGATAGAGAGACTCCACGACCTACCGTTCCCGTATTTGTCACCAAAGCCATCAGCTATCTCCAAAACTACTGTACGTTCTTCTTCTTGTTCATCTTCTTCTTCTTGTTGTTCTTCTTGTTCTTCTTCTTCTTCTACTTCTTCTTCTATTCCTGTGAAAGCTAAACAAATACCATCTGCTCTGCGTTACTTCAGTAAAGGAAGAAGGCCTTTTCCGTATCTCGGGAGGAGTGTCCGATGTCAACAAGGTCAAGGAGAGGGACACCATGCAGGAGTACGAGCTGGACGACATTCTGGACCCTCACACCATTGCCAGCTTGCTCAAACTGTTCTTCCGTGAGCTTCCCGAGGCTGTTGTGCCGGAGCACATGAACAAGCGTCTCCTGGCTGCAACGAGTACATTCTTCTTCTCCTTTCCTTCTTTCTTCTGCTCTTCTCTCTTCTCCTTCTTTCTTTTGTTGCTTTAGAAACTTATCCTTTGGTTTGCTTGCAAAAAGAACTGGAGGACGACAAGGAGCTACAAGTGGAGTACCTGCGTGCGATGTTGCCGGGCTCTCTGCCCGCGGACAATGCCGCCCTCCTTCACACCCTCTTCCACTTTTTGGCTAAAGTGGCCAAGCAAGAGGAGTTCAACAAAATGGTTCCTCTTTCCTCTTCATTGCAATCTTTACGTTGAGAGAAAGAGAGGACTAACGAGAACGCAACAAACAGGGCACCAGCAACTTGGCCACCGTCTTTGGCCCTAACATCATTCGTGACGAGAACAGCGGCATGCTCTCCGCCAACCACGCCGACATCCTCACCATCACCGAACTCGCCATTGCTCATGTGGATGAAGTCTTTCCCGTCCGTCTTCCCTCCTCCTCCTCTGCTCCTCTGTTCTATTCTGTTCTCTCTCCTTGGCTGCTTCTGCTCTCTCTCTCTCTCTCTCTCTCTCTCTCTCTCTCTCTCTCTCTCTCTCCACTCTCTTCTGTCTTCTAAAAGCCTTTTACCTGTGGAATGAACAACAACAGGAGGATACCAGCGTGGTAGAGCCGACCTACGAGATGGAAGCCATCTACGACTACGACGCCCAGGACGCCCAACGAGAGCTCTACCTCAGGACAGGGGACGTCATCTGCGTGTGGGGTCCTTGGGACGAGGAATGGGTCTACGGCGAGCTCAACGGCAACATTGGGCTTGCTCCTCTTTCTTTCCTCAAAGAAAGAGCAAAGTGAGAAAGAAAGAGGAGGAAGAAGAGGAGGAAGAGGAAAGGAAAAGAGAAGAGAAGAGAAAAGAAGGAAGGAGAATGGAAGGACCACAAGATGGAACGTGATGTCGGTTGCTATTGTACGCATAGTTGATTCTTTTTTTTTTTTTGACTTTTGTTTGGTGGAGAAAGAGAGAGAGAGAGAGAGAGAGACGAGAGAAGAGGATAGAGAGCATGAGAGAAGAGCAGCAAAGAAGCAGTCAAGCAGAGGCAAAGGAGCGATGAAGAGAATGATGAAGAGAGGGGAGAAGAGAATGACGAAGAGAACGAGAGAGAGAGAGAGAGAGAGAGAGAGAGAGAAGGAGCTATGTACGTTTGGGTAATGGTATTACAAAAAAACATAGAAGAGAAAGAGTTAACAGTTAAAGAACGGGAAGGAGAGGAGAGTCACGCGTCTTGCTTCCTCTTTTAAAATATATATATTTTTGTCGTTTCTTGTTGGGCAAGATGGTGAAGAGGAAGAAGAAGCAGAGCTGAGTGGAAGAAGTGAACAAATAAAAAAAGGAAGAAGAAAGAAGAAAGAAGAAAGAAAGAAAACGTTTGAGCTCTTTGTGTCCGCTTCACCGCTCTCAGGGGAGATAGAAGAAGGTAGACGAGGAGAGTGTAGGAAGGTCAATCAAATGGGTGTTTGTTTTTTTTGAATGTGTGGTCGTTGTTGTTGCTTGAGCGTGCGCAGATTGGATTTGATTGAGCGTTGGAGTGATGAGTTTTTTAAAATGTGTGCGGTTGACTTAATTGGCAGTGGAGGTGGCAGTGCCACGCGTCTTCTTGCCGCTTCCTTTGGGCCTGCCCCTTCCTCGCTTTACAGGGGCGTCGCCGGTCGCTGTGGTGCTGGAAGAAGTGGAAGTGGAAGTGGAAGTGGAAGAGGAGGAAGAGGACTTGCTAGCGGCGGCGGCACTCTCGCCTTCTTTCACGATTTTCTTGGGTCTGCCTCGCGGTCTGCCGGTGCCTCTGGCAGAGGTGCTGCCTCCTCTGGTGGAGGTGCCGCCCCCTCGGGGGGTGGAGGAGGTGCTGCCTCTGGGCCTGCCTCTGCCCCTCTTTGTGCTGCCGCGAGGACGCCCTCTGCCCCTTTTCTTTGGCTCCTGCTCTGCCGCCGTCGCGGGCCTCCTCTCCTCCTCCTCCTCCTCTTCCTCGTCCTTTGTGTGGTTGCCTTTGCCGTTCTGTTCTGCCTCCTCTTCCTCCTCCTCGTCCTCCTCCTCCTCCTCCTCTTCCTCGTCTTCCTCCTCCTCCTCGTCCTCAGCTCTGTCCTTTCTCTTCTTGTAGGGTACTTCGGCCATCTTTTTTTTTTAAACAAAGAAAAAATATATTATTATTTGTGTGTGTCAATCAAAAAAAAATTCTGCACTAAAAATCCACTGCTTAAAAAAAAAATCTTTTTTTTTTTGCCACTCACACATGCACGCACACACGAAAAAGGGGGACATAGAGAGGATGAATCGAACAAAAGGAAGGGTATACGTACTTTTGTGTGTGTGGTGTGCTCGCTGTTCAAGACAAACGCTCCCTCTTCGCCTATTTTATTTTTATTTTTATTTTATTTTTCTTTTTTTCTTTCTTTTTTTTTTTTGGTTTATTTTATTTTATTTTATTTTGGCCTGATAATATTTGTCGACTGATAACGGTTAGTTGACCGAAATTTCGATCCAAAAGAGGAGTCATTCGATTATTCGGAGTTTAAAAACCAATCCCCGGTTGTGTTGACGTCAGCCGGGAAGCGAAATTTTTTTTGCATTGCTGCCCCCCCAATCCCCTCATCCTTCCTCCCCTCTATTCCTTTCATTACTACACAGAAAAGTTCAAGGCCCTTCCCCCCGCTAGCCGTTCTCTCGCCCACCACACATCATGGTGCGTCTCCCTCTCTCTCCCTTTGTGTGTGGCCTTTCCCCCTTGTCTTTGTTTGTCGTTGTAGTTGTGCGTCGATGATCTGCTTGCGGGGTGGTGATCGTGGTTCTGATTGTATTTTTTGTTGGTCGATGATCTGTGCAGCCCCGCGGACCCAAGAAGCACCTGAAGAGGCTTAATGCCCCTCACAACTGGATGTTGGACAAGATGGGTGGCGTGTTCGCCCCCAAAACCAGCTCTGGTCCCCACAAGATGCGCGAATCTTGCCCCCTCGTCATCTTGTTGAGGAACCGCCTGAAGTACGCCCTTACCGGCAAGGAGGTTACCTCCATCCTCATGCAGCGCCTCATCAAGATTGACGGCAAGGTCAGGACTGACAACACCTTCCCCGTTGGCGTGATGGGTACCTTGCCCCTTCCTCGAAACTTTTCTTACTTCCTTTTGTTCATATCCGTTTTTCATGACGTTGTTTAACGTCTCTTTTTTTTTTTACAGACGTGCTCAGCATTGACAAGACCAACGAGCACTACCGCCTTATGTATGACACCAAGGGTAGGTTCGCCCTCCACAGCATTACGCCTGAGGAAGCCAAGTTCAAATTGGCCAAGGTTGTGCGCGTTTCCATTGGCAAGAAGGCCATCCCTTACATTGTCACACACGACGGAAGGACCATCCGCTACCCCGATCCTTTGATCAAGATCAACGACTCTGTCAAGATCGATTTGGAGACTGTACGTTTTAATCTTCACCCCCTTCGACTCTCATTCTCTTTCCTTCCGCCTTTTTTTTCTTATTTTCTATTTCTTTTATTTTTAGGGCAAGATTGTCGACTTCATCAAGTATGACACCGGTAATTTGGTTATGGTGACCGGCGGTCGTAACACCGGTCGTATTGGTATCATTGAGCACCGCGAGAAGCACGACGGTGATTGGGATATCATTCACGTGAAGGATGCTGCTGGCCAGACCTTCGCCACCCGTTCTTCCAACGTCTTCATCATTGGCGCTGGCAACGACAACGTCATCTCTCTGCCTCGCAGGAGGGGAGTGCGGGCCAACATCCTTCAGGAGCAGGAACACCGCATGAAGAGGGAACTCAAGCAGATGAAGAGCGCTTAAGTTGGTTTTTTGTTGAGGGACAAATTCAACTTGTGCTTCGTTTTCTTTGTTTTTCTCTCTGCTCGTGTGGAATAAGAGAAATTGTCGCTGTGGGCTTACACCTTTCTTTATTCTCCCGTTCTCTTCTCTTTCACTTTCCCTCTTCTGTTCTCTCTCTCTCTCTCTCTCTCTCTTCTCTCTCTCACATTAAAAAGAATTTTTACAGAGAGAGAAAGGCTTTACTGCCGCAACATTGCGGCGATGTTTTCTGCAGAGTGTGTTGTTGCCACCGCCACGCGAGTGTCCCCCTCGAAGCTCACCGTCGTGAAGTGAAAGTCGGAGCCTCCGTGCCGCAGCACCTCTGCCATCTGCCGAACGGCCTCCAGGTCCTCCTCCCCCTCCACATGGTCCCAAAACACCGTCCACGAGAAGTAGAACTTGCTGTAGGCCAGCAGACCGCCGGCCAACACCTGCCCCAGCTCCAGCCGCGCTCGCTCCCTGCCCGCTCTCATCGAGAGGTAAACGAGGTTGCAGGGCCTCACCCTGTTCTCTCCCAACAAAGGCCAGCCTTTGCTCGCCCCTTTGGCGGGGCGATAGTAGAGCAAAGGCTGGGCGCCGGTGTCGTTTCTCGAGTGACTCCAGTCCACTAACTCTCCTTCCTTTGCCTCTCTGGCCAGGTTCCGCGGCTTGGGCTGCAGCTGTTGCAGCAGAGGAAGGAGAGCCATGCTGGAGGAGGACGGGGAGGAGGAGGCAGGAGGGCCAGCCCCCACGATGGTGAGCTCGCACAAAGGACCCAGCAGGCAAACGGCCAGGGCGTTGCCACGAGCGGCGGGGTGCTCTCCACCGAGACCGAGGAAGGTGACGGGGTCCCACGGCGTGGCCACCATCGTCATCATCACTCCCAAGAAGTCCAACCCGGTGGCCACAGCCGAGGAGGTCTTCATGGAGGCCAACGCGGAGGAGGAAAGAGAGAACGACGAGGAGGGCGAAGAGGAAGAGGAGGCGGCCCTGAAGCTCGCCATGCCATGCAGGGAGATGGGAAACGGCATGCGAAAGAGCTGCTCGACGTTGAGCACCCTGCCATCGTTGTGTATGGTGACGGAGTTGTCGTAGGCGCCGCAGCGGAACTGCAAGGCCGGGTCCGAGGTGTAGACCAGCACCGTCAGCACAGCCTGGTCCTGCCTGTGGTTGGCCCTGCTGCTGCCCTCCGGGGCGATGCACTCCCTCACCAGGGCGCAGCGCACCCAGGGCAGGACCAGCTGCCGGTAGCTCCTCTCCCTGCCGAAGCCGAGGTAGGCGGCATTGCAGTTGGGGATGAGGGACAGCCTCTCCACCACCTCGTCCGAGATGCCCAGGTAGCGGAACACCCCAGGGTGGGTCCATTGGGTGACGGTCCCGCCCGAGTCGGTGGAGAGGAAGCCCGTCTCCTCCAGCAGCTCCCAGCTGCCCTGCAAGGGCTGGTAGAGCACATCGCCGGCGTCCAGCCAGATGACGTAGTTGTGGAGGGAGAGGACGCGCTCGATGATGACCGGCTTCCAGGCGTACTCCCCGGCCTTGATGGAGACGTTGAGGTAGGCGGGGTAGAGGTGGTAGGGGAAGGGGCAGTACCGGATGAGGCCGGAGGAGAGGAGGGAGAGGGCCTGCACGTGGGGAGTGCGGTCCTCCAGCCCCAGGTCGTAGACGTAGATGGGCACGGTGGGCTCGTGGAGGCGCACGGTGGCCAACAGCCAGAGGAGGTTGAGGTAGTGGTTCTTGGAGGAGGCGGTGGCGATGGCCTTTGTGCCGCTTTCGTACAGGCAAAAGTTGGGGTCAGGTTTCGACGGAGGAGAAGCAGAGCGAGTGGAAGATGGTGAAGCAGAACGAGTGGAGGAAGAAGAGGAAGAAGAAGGATGGCGATGAGAAGAATCGGCAGAGTACGAGAGGTCAGTGTAGTAAACATTGCCAGGCGGAGGAGCAAAAGAGTGGATCGAAGGGGTGGGCGAGACTGCGTTGCGAGGCGGGTCCGACCGGGTGT
>JAVKOQ010000682.1:0-18892 GCA_031835245.1 Balamuthia mandrillaris
CCTAACCCTAACCCTAACCCTAACCCTAACCCTAACCCTAACCCTAAACCCTAACCCTAACCCTAACCTAGTTTCCCCTTACAAAGAAGAGAGTGATTGAGAAACAATTTCTATCTCAAAGAAAGAGAAAGAAAGGACAAAGAAGAGGAAAGGAGAGAGGGTTATGAACTGCTTCCACCCATGAGGCAGAGAGTGTTGGGAAATGATTCCCACCTGCTGTAAGAAAGAAAAAGCAAAACAGGGCATGGAGGCAAGACCATTGGATCATTGCAAACAACTCCACAAGCTCAAATATTTTCCAAAAACAGCTAAAAGACATTTTTAGGTTGATAGCAGAGTTAATTTCCCTTTGGCAATGAGAAAGCTTTTTGTGAGCAGCTCATCACTTGCCCTTCATTGTTTTTGTTGCAACAACAAAAACCACAGCCACTCTCCAACCATGAGCATCACAAACCAGGGGGGAGCACCCAACACTTGTAAATATAGTTTAAAAATATTTCAACTTTATTAGATATCCTTTCATTTTATAGTGTTAAATGCTGAGGCAGTATTTCACAAATGAGTGTCTTGAGGCCAGTGTAATCCCTATGTCTAGCTGCTTGCATCATATTATCCCAAAGTTTTGGTTTGAGGTGATGTATCCAGAATTTAAGTATTTTTTGCTCATTGGTTTCTGAACTAATCATTATATAATAATGTAAACATTGAGCATGGAAGACACTCTTTACAACCATTTCTAGGTCATCCTCAGGTAAAGGAGTATAAGGCTGACCAGGAGCACTGAGAACACGATGTGGTGCTAAAGTGAGTGCTCCACTGAAAAGTACTTCTTCACCTGCTTTTTTTTGTTTAGTAGCACTGCCCCAATCATTCAAAAAAATCTACAATATCTTTAGTCAGCATGAAGAGATAATTTTCCTTCAAACAAACTTTACCTGATTATTATCTTGACTTTTAAAAAAGTTGGCCAGCTTCACATCACGATGAACAAGATTGAATTTGGAATGAACTTGGTCCAGGATATCAATTAATTGACAAAAATCATTTGCGTCAGCCAAAGACAAAGTTGTCTGTAGTATGTGTGTGTTTGTTATCAATAACAAAATCTTGACCTTGGTTGAGAGGTAGTTATTTACTGAGTTGACTTGGTTGATACGGGAGACAAACTTGATACCAACAGGGTGGAGAAGCAGCACTAGTTGTTCCTTGGAGGATGCAACAAGTAAAGGAACCCGTGGTGCCAACTCTTTCAGCTGAAGAAGACAGTTCTTCTCGGTTTTAAGATGTGGTATATAACTTTTTGAGATAAATCTCTTGATCACAACCTCTGAACCTGTATCAAGTGAAATAGGTCAAGTGAGCAAATGATGCCAGATTTCAAAATGATTTGACAAGTGAAATGCAAACCATTAAACTCCCCAGCATAAACCACAGATGACCCGCCAATCCCCAATAACTGGTTCATGATCACAGGCTTGTTGTTGATGATGATGTCGGCTGGGAGATTGTGTGCAGCCTTGTCAGAAAGCAATCCAAGCAACCACTTGCCGCCTTCATCATGGAGATACAGCACTGGTCCTTCTTCCCACATAAGATCGTGGTGGTCTCCCTGACGACTTAGTCTAAAAAACTGGATCAGGCAACCGTCAGTAAGGAACCCGTTGATTAGGTTGCGGTATGGCTGATAATCAATAAGCAACTCCTCCATAAAAGACTCAAGATGACCTTTCTCAGCATTGTCAAAGCCATCATGGTTACATGCTCGCCGGGGCTTGACGTCCCCAATCAGTGCGATGTTGAAAATTGTTCTGGGCTTCTCTGCAACGTAGCCAACAACATCTGGCTTGCGGTTCCCGAAGGAAACCTTCTTGTGTGTATCTTCCAGTACAATAGGCAAATTTTGGGGTAGCTTTTTCAGCTTTTTTGCCCAGTAAGGCTGCACCGTTCTGCTCTCAGATGCACCAGCAGCGGGGCAACCTGCAAGAGTAAATAAACCTGATGGCTGCTTGGCAGCCACCGAAAACCATGCTTTGTCTACATAGGTTATATGCAGCCGCCCATAACGCTCAGCGAAAGTTGTAGGAAAACTGCCTATGAAGAGTCACCACTTCCACTTTCAGCACAGATACAAACAAAAAAAAAAGAGTTTGGGTTATATACGTTCTGTGTGTGCCGTCGACAAGGCAAGGCGAGAGACCTTCTCGGCGAGTTTTTCCATTCCAACGCGAAACTCTGCACAAAAGTTGAGGTGAGAAGAAGAAGAGAATCTACTACTGAGCAAGGCGCGAACCATGCGCATTCACAGAGCGAAGCGGGCTTGGCACGTCAGAGGTCATCGGCCAAACAGTGCCAGCCGTCTGGTGCGGTCCTTCTGGATGATGGTTAGCAACTGCTCTACCACAATGACCAACAAAACCATACCATAATGTTCTTGCAACCTTTCAGTGAGGGCGTTGAGAAGAGCATGCAACTTTACTTGTCGCTGCATTAAGGAGGACAGTAAGCCAGTAGCCGCGCTGCGCAAGTGCTCGTCCGAATATGTCAGTATTTCCGTCTTAACCTCCTGTATTTCCGTCTTAACCTCCTGTATTTCCGTCTTAACCTCCTGTATTTCCGTCTTAATGGCCTGGCTATCCATGCGCGTGGCCTCTGTCTTGTTCTCCACGGGCGCCTGCATCACGTTCGCAGGTTTCTTCTGGACTTATTTTGTCGACAAATCTTTCCGTCGACGCTTTCCCGCCCCCTTTAAATTGTTGTTTCTTTCCTAAAATTATGGGAATTATCACAAGCGTCTCTGCTTCTCGTGCTGACGTACAGACGTGGTGCATGAAGCTGTTGTTCAGAAAGATACGGTGCGGTCTTATGATAAGGGGCGCAATGATCGCGAATTAGCCTTTTGGGCCAATGAGCATGTTTCCCTCCAAAACAACCCTTCCTTCTCCCACGTCTATGAAGGCGAAGTGATGGGTTGGGGTTTGGGTGAATGGAATGGATGCTATGCTGCGAATAAACTTATGGTGCTCATCATTCGCCTTGACACTTTTCTGCTACTCATGTTCTTTTCTTTTCTTTTCTTCTCTTCTCTTCTTTTCTTTTCTTTCTTTTCAAAAGTAAACACATCCACAAAGCTCCACACACCACTGTATTTCTGATTGCTACACTTCTACTACACAAAGAGGAAACCAGCGGAAGGAGGCAGGGGTGGAAACCGAAGCAGTTCAGCCGCACTGCTCTGATTGAACAGGTTCAGCCCTTTTTCTCAACTCACTCGCTACATTTTTTGATGATGAAAAACAAAATTGTTACCAACCACTAATGATTTCTTTTTTTGAAAGAACAACATCACGAACCTCTGTGCGCCTCTTCCACAACGCTACTGGAAGCTGGCCTGAATGGCAAGTTGCCCACAGTGCGGAATACAGTTTACTTCCTCTCACGGGTTGGCCATCCACGTCGGGTCCACAAGGAAGGGGGTCGCACTACTACTTCTGCTGCTTCCACTGCTCCTCAGAAAAGAAGAGCGGAAAACGCCCCGACAGCACCTCAGTCAAGGGCACAGAAGCATGGAAGGCCGCAGGTTGGACCCGCCCAGCCCTTTTGGAACAAGCTTTCCAGCGAAATAGGGTCCCTGGAGAAACCTTTGCCTGTGGATCAGGATGGTGTACCGCCTACAAGCACATTCCTAACGGAGAAAAGGTGTTTGAGGAGGAAGAGGAGAAGGAGAAGGAGAAGAAGAAGGAGAAGGAGAAGGAGAAGGAGAAGGACAAGGACAAGAGCCAGTCTCTCAGCATCCAAGCCAGGGAGTGGAATCACAACAGCTCCATCCACCAACTCTTCTTCGGGGAGGCGCGAATCAGCGAAAAAACAAAAATTACAAAGTTCTGTTGGAGGTGCTCTATGCCGTTCGTCTGGTGAAAGTTCCTAGACTGGGCCATTACTACCTCTGTGTTCCTCAACCATTGAAGCTCACGGGCGAGAGCAAAGCCCGTGAGCACCGAAGGGGACCGGCAGGCATCATCGCCTTGGATCAAGGAGTGCGTGCATTCATGACCACCTACAACGGCTGCGGGGAGGTCACGGAGTGGGGCAAAGCGGACATCAACAAGACAGGCAAGCTGTGCCACCGCCTGGATCGCATGCAGAGTAGGGGCACCAAGGTCAACCACAGACAACGGCGCCGTCTGGGAGGGCCGCTGCTCGGCTTCTCCAGAGGCTCCGCGACCTGGTGGATGACCTCCACAAGAAGCTCGTGTCTTGGTTGGTCAGGAACTTCTCTGCCATCCTTCTGTCAGAGTTCAGGAGCCAACAGATGGTGCGGCGAGGCCCGATCGATTTTACTACTATCGGTGGGCCTGATCACCTGTATTGCATCAATTATGCCAAGTTGTGGCAAAAACCGATTGGGTTGCTATATCTCCTTACGACTCCGTGACAGCCGATCGCATTCTTGCCAAAGCTCTTATGCAACAATATGGACCTTCAGAAGCGATCCAAGCGAGTGACGGAGGACTCTCCGCTGTGCTGCCTCTGCTGGCCCGGGCTGAGACTACTCTTGGTACGCGGGAAGGACGCGCTGCACTCGTATTACACATTGACAAGTTAAATAACGAAGGACTCGGTGTTGCCGCGATGTTGCGTGCCATCCGAGACTTCAATACAACTAACAGTTCGAAGACGACAGGGATCACTGCTGTTCTTCCTGTGCTTACAGGCCTGCTTGTCAATGAGCCACGGCGATCAATGTCCCGTTCAGATAGGCAACTGATAGTGTACACACTTCATTATCTTTAAGACAGAAAGCACATTGATTACGTGTTCGACATTGGGAAGAGTGCAGCACACGCTGTCGGATGCCAACAACTGGATGAGTTCATGAGTATGAAGAGTTTGGAGGACCAAGTCAGATCTAGGCCAACTCTCGCTTACCTGCTTTATCTTGTGAGGGATACAATGGGATGGCCTCAGGCTGCCGTTCAGCTTGGAGGTACCATTGCCTTCAACCTCACATTCTTCAACCTCGACAACCTTCAACCTACCGGGTGGGAAATGATCGAGAATAGTTGCCTGCAAGTTTTGTCCCAGAAATGTTCCGGAGCCTTAGTCAACCAGCTTTTTGCCAAGAATTCTAATGGTCTAACCAAACTGTTTTATTTTGCGCTGTGTGCGCACTCAGTAAGCTGGAATACTCCTTCTCAATTCTATGTTCTCTGTCCCTTTTTTAGGTTCATCTGAAGTTCATCTGAAGGTTCATCCTTCAGAGGAACCCATAAACGGCGGCCACTTGATGACACTGCGGGAGTATGGGCTGGTGGACTTGGTGCCTTTCTTTTTGTTGCTTGCGTCTTGTATAAAAAGTTGCTCTTTTATCATCAATGGGACATTAAGGTCGAGCAGCAGAGAGCAGAGAGCAGTGCCTTAGGACCTGTGCGGAGCTGGTCGCACTCCGCCCTGTTGCCGGGCTTCAGCCTCACGCTGTGTCCGAAGCACCTCCTGCTGGAGCCGTGTTTGGTTGACAATGGACACAGCGTTCATGGACGAGATCGCGCAGTGAGCGGATGCTGGCGTCAACGGCCAGGAGGAAGGAAGGCAGGGTTGGTTGAGACTTTTAGTAGGCGTGGGCGCGTCATCATCATTGTCACTGGCATTGCTGTCCAGAGCGCCGTCACGGGTTCCGTCATCATCACTTCTGGTCTCCTCACCATCGTGAAAGTCAGGGGGCAGGGGAAACATAGTAAGAGGGAGAGAGAGAGAGAGAGAGAGATGTGGAGAACTTGGCGCGACACCATGGAGTCCCACTCCTTCCGCGCCGAGACCAGTAGCGTGTTTGAATAGTGAACTGAGCCACGCGTTGTTAGGGATCTCAGAAGGCGAGTCAAACTTTTCAGGGCATGGCCTTGGAAACGAGGAGAGAGAGAGAGAGAGAGAGAGAGAGAGAGAGAGAAAGAGAGAGAAGAGAGAGAAGAGAGGAAAATAATACCTACATCGCTCCTTTTTCCAGAAGGGCGGATAGTGGGCAGTAAACATGGAAGCGAGGGAGAGCAGAAGAGAAGAAAGAGAAACCTAGCTCTACTTAAACAGTCACCCGTTGGTTCCATTTGGTGCTTTTTCCCGCTCCTTCTTATCTCTCATTCTCTCGTCTTTTGTTCTTGTTCTTTGTAGCTTGTTGCTCACTTCTTGCCTCTTGTCTTCGGGGCAACACACATCAAAGAGGTCATTGAAGTGGTTGGAAATTTTTCTTGGAAAGTTAAACACTAAAGAAAGCAATAAAAAGGTTTCTTTCTATGGCAGAGAAGCAGATTGAGGAGGGCGCCGCTTTGGCTGCGTACGAGGAGGTATTGTTCTCCGTGAAGAACAATGTAGGAACGCTTACGCTCAACCGCCCAAACAAAGGAAATTCAATCACCCCAAAAATGGGCGAAGAGATTAAGCACGCCATACAGCGGTATAGCAGTGATGCTGCACCTCTCTTCTTCCCTTCCTCCCTTTTCACTTCCCGCTTTCCAAAGTGAAAATTAAATACAAACTTCACTTTACTTTCTTCTCATGGAAACTACTTGGGGCAGGTTCATCCAAGATCCTCAGGTTAGAGTGATAGTGATCACTGGTGCTGGCAAATATTTTTGCACAGGAATGGATCTCGGTTCCTCAAATCAAAAGAGCATGCAAGAAAGAGTTGGAACCAGCGACGGCGTGGCTGCCTCCGTGCAAATATACGAGACACTCAAAGCCTGCCCCAAGCCCATCATCACCAAAATAAACGGCGGCGCCTTGGGTGGCGGTTTTGGCCTCGTCTTTACCTCTGACATACGAATAGCCTCCAAGAAGGCTTGGTTCTGGTTCGCAGAGGTTTGTCCATAAATGCCCTTTCTTCTTTGCTTCTCTTCCCTTTTTATATTTGCACGCTCATTCCTTCTTGAACACGCAAGGTCAAACGAGGACTCGCCCCATTGATCATAAGTGCTTACATTGTGCCACAGATAGGCACCTTTCAAGCCAAACAATGGATGCTCACCGGCAGAAAGATAAGCGCCACTGAGGCCATGCGACTTGGCTTTATCACTGCGGTCGCTGATGAAGGTTTGTATTGTTTGCCGGAGGGGGAGGGGAGGGGGGAGGGGAAGGGAGGGGAGGGGAGGGGGAGGGGGGGAGGGGGAAGGGAGGGGGAGGGGGAGGGGGGAAGGAGGGGGGGGAGTTTGTTACGAGATTCCCGTGGAGAAGCAGGAAGGGAGAACAAAGACCAAAACAAGAACAAAACCAAGTTTGAGAAGAAAAAAAAAGTGGAAGAGAGACCACGAAGCGGCTTGTGGAAGTGATTAACATGAAACAAACAGGCAAGCTAGATGAAGTCACCCAACAATATGTCAAAGAGCTACTGGGAAGTGCGCCAAAGGCAATGCGGCTGGTGAAGGAATCAGTAGAGCATGTAGCCAACCATCCTCACGAGGCTAACATCGAATATGTGACGAAGAATTTCCCCGCTATGTTACAGAGCGAGGAGGCGCTTTACGGCATGTCGTGCTTCATGCAGCGGAAGCAACCCGATTGGGGATCGTTGCAGCAGCCCTCTACCACTGCTAAGCTCTAGTGTCATTCAATAAGAGAAATTGCAGGAGGGAGGAGAGAAGCGAGAGAGGGGAGAGAGGGAAGGATGAGTGTTGAAATAAGGCGCAAAGGAGAAGCCTGCTTCTGCAGAGAACGTTTACATAAAAAATAAAGAACAACAAACAAAGCTCATTGGTGACCAAGAGTGTACCCCTGGCCGCCAAAGTAATTCCGCTGAGGACCGGCCTGCCGCGCCTGTTGCGCTTGCTGTGGTGCCCATGAGTTATATTCCGGTGGTACCAGTTGGTAGCTTTTGTATTTACGTAAGCCAAAGAGAGAGAGCAGAGAGAGCAGAGAGAGCAGAGAGACGTACAATATTTGTGGTGTTTTGAGTATTTGGATGCCAGAAACAAGTGGATAGACATCATTGAAGAAGTAATAAAAGTGGCCGACAACAACACCGACAAATTCAAGCAGAGGCCATCCTCCAAGCAGAATGTTGAAGCCAATGAGGACCCATGGGAAATACGCCGCTTTGAAGCGTAATCCAAACATGAAGCTCATCTGTACGTCAGGGTTCTTGCGAGACCAGTAATAGATCAATACCATGATGAGACCCATTCCCAATATCATTGCATCAAGAAGATAGCCTCCAAGCTAAAAAGTGAAGTGAAGTGAAAGACGGTCAGAAAAAATAAAATAAAATAACGTGAGACAGGAGGAGTACGAGAACAACAAACCAGCAGAAGTAAGCAAGAGACAGTAATCATGTACAAAAAGTCGGACAACCTCCCACCAAAGATGCTCGTCTCAAGAGCGGCGCCATAGCGCACCCTTCATTTGCATCGCGAAGAGCAATCATAGTGAGAAAACAAAAATAGGTAGCGAAAGGACAAGAGAGAGGATCCGTACAAGAAAAGCATGTGAATCAGAAATGGGAAACCTAGCCGTCCATGAAAAAGGAAACACGTAACCAATCTCCACAGCTGGAAGTTCCGAATGACTTTGTCCCAATCAAGGATGAGGAGGTATGGCGAAACCAGCCCAAAGTGGGCGGCCAGGGTCAACCCCATCGACCCCACAAACAACCACTTGGTCACCAGCGGCAGTGACGCCCACCAACGCTGCAGATCACTCATTGATTGACTTTGTTGCTTGCACCAAAAGGGTCACCCTTTTTCACCAAACAGTTTTCTCTTCTTCCCCCCCTTTTTTTGTTTTGTTTTGTTTTGTTAGCGGTGACGTGGGCCAACCATATCACGCCACGTATAGCTGACGTGGAACAGTGTCGACACTAAAGACCATTGTGATCGATTGGATCGTTTAATGACGTGTGCATTGCCGGACCAAGACGACAACACGGCCTTCGCAAGCTCCAGCTCCTACGCGCCTTCTGGGTTATTGTGTTTGTTAGTTTGTCTTTCTTTTTGGAAAAGGGGGGAAGGGCGACTAGCGCACGTTCCCATAGCAAACAGAAATTATGGCGGCCATAACACAAACGTGTAGGTTCGTAGGCGCACATCCTACCAACAGTGCAACATGAGCAGGAGGCACCCACAAAGAGCCTCGTATGTTTGAGCACAAGAACTCCCCGCCAGGTACGTATGACTTTTCGTAAGTTTGAGGCTGCTTTTTATTTGCTGGTTAGCTTTCCTTGCTTTTGTGGGTTGACCTTTTCCCAAACCATTCTTCACGCCGTGAAATAATTATTTTCCGCATTACCTCCAATAATATCCTTCTCCTCTTTCTCGCCCTCGTCCTTGCTCTCGTCCTCGCCCTCGTCCTCGTCCTCGTCCTCGTCCTCGCCCTTCCTCTCTGCCACCCTCTGGCGGCCCCCTGCTACCACCGTAGGATTGTGCTCCTCTCCGGTCGTCTCGATTGCCTGTGCCACCGCCTCCACCATGATGTTTGCGACGCGGGCCTTTACGCCAGGATCCTGCGTCTTCCTCTTCTTTTGCCTCCTCCACTTCATAGCTTTGTCTAGGTACGTTCAAGCCACCGTCACCCCGTAGGGAGTAATAGCCATGCTCGGCAGGAATGAAAAGCGTTCCATGTGCTCCTTCACGGCGGTATTGCTGTTGTGGACTCTGGTGGCCGCCAAAGCCTGGACCGGTCGTCCAACCACCCTGATCATCAACTCGGTTGATGCCCATCTGTTCCGTGGTATTGTCAGTTGTCCTACCACTTCCTGTACGACCTCCACTTGTCTTGGTGGAATAGTAGCGAAAAGCGGGCATGTCGGGATGTATTGGAGGGAGCACTGCCTGCCCATAGTTCTCCTGCAAATACGGTTGTGGATGTTGTTGGTGCTGTTGTCGGGTAGAGGCAACATGATTTTCCACAAAGTCGAGCAAAAGGTCGAGCTCCCGTGTGCACTGCTTGATGACGCTTGCTTTGGAGGCCAACAGCAGATTGATTGCTTGTCGCAACTGCCGAACAGCGTCAATGGCGGGCGTTGACATCTGAAGGGCGAATGAACCAAGTTGCAAGTAAGACGGGTATCCTCCTGAAGGGTTTGGTTGCTTGTCTTGACCGTGCAACGATGAAGAAGATGATAACTCCTCGTGTCCACTCCTAAAGCGTGCTCCTTCCTCACCCCCAGCCATAAGAATAACGACCAAGGGGTTAACAAGAGTGCTATCCCGTACATAGACCCCGCCTACTGACTTCACGATCTCATAGTATACCATCCAACGGTGGAAAAAGTCCCGTTCTCCCGCATTGATGGAGGATGGATGAACGCGAACTTCCCGTAGATCTATTCCTGTGGGTGGACTGTCCCTTTTATTTATGCGCATCAGTATAATAAACTGAAACTAGAGAGAGAGAGAGAGAGAGAGAGAGAGAGAGAGAGAGAGAGTAACGATGAAAGAGACATGACACGATGAAGAAGTGGAATAACAAACCGATGTTGCAGTTTGTGGGCATAGAACTGGGGTCTGCGTTTTTTGGATTTTTTCTGAGAAGGATAGTGAATATGTACTAGGTTTGGATAAAGACTGGCACAGAGCGCCATTTGAATCGCCGTTTGGCTTTTACTATTGCGATTCAGGTTCTTCACATCATTGTCTTGAAGAATAATATTATTTTGGTTAGTTATTCTGAGAACAGGAATGACTTTCTTCTTGCAATACAAACCGTTAATAGAGGGATCTGCTCCGCTGGAAGGGCCATAGGCATAGCCTAGATCCTTCAAAATAGTCATAAATTGCCCTCGCATGTTGCTGATCGTCTGAAGGCTGTTCGGAGAAAGGAAGAACTTGTTACAAAAATATCCTTCATCACCTCTGGCCCGTTCTCGTAGCCACTCGTCATAGACATGCACAAGCGTCAGGTGATCGCTTTTGCATCCTCTCGCCAGCGCCCTCTTGGCGGCGTCCACATCTCGTTCTCGTCCTAGCACCATCTGAAAAGGAGACTTAGTGCCTAGTCCTGCAACTATGGTGAGAACAGGGTCTACGCAGCCCAGAGCGGCTGCTGCTATCAACAATTTGCCAAGCTGAGGATGAACAGGTAATACGGCCAACTGTTTTCCTAACTTGGTGAGATTTTCTTCCTGGTCGAAAGCTCCGATGGCTTCTAGCAAGTTCACAGCGTTGCTTATCGAACGGCTATCTGGTGGAGAAACCGCTTTTGATAACACTTGTGCAACCTTTCCTCTAGTTAAATAGGTTTGAGTTAAACTCTATTGTGGAGAGAGCGGAGAGGGGAGAGAAACTTACTTGAGTTGTAAGGCTTTAACATGCATGCATAATTCCTCAGCAGGAGTGCGAATCATCTCTGGTAGTTGGTACTCCTGGAAACGGTGAAAAAATGAGGAAAAAATCGAGAATATAGCAACCTTCAGGATTATAAATGACGCTACCTCAAGTTCGTTGTCATGTGTATATCGTGTGAAAAGATGGAAGACCTTGCCTGGTCTGCATCGTCCTGCACGACCGCTCCGCTGGGCAGCATTTGCACGAGACACACGGACAGGTGTCAGAGAAGCGAGATTGCTGACAGGTTCATAACCTTTCTGTTTTATGAAGCCTGAATCCACCACATAGACCACATCTTCAATGGTGATGGAGGTCTCTGCGATATTTGTGGCTATCACGACCTTGCGTTTGCCAGGAGATGGTGGCTCGAACACTTTTCGCTGTTGTGACATTGGCACCATAGAATGCAAAGCATGAAGTTCCTGTGTTTGACATTCCAAAGTAAGCACACATTTCTTTCATAACAAAGAAGAGGAAGAACGAAGAACAAAAAACGAAGAACGAAGAAGAAGGAGAAAGAAGAACAACGAAGAACAGAAGAAGGCAGCTATGTACCCAAGCATTTGGCATCACAAGATTAGTCTCCAATAAGGCCTTATGTACAAGGGAAATGGTGTCCCACCCTGGCAAGAAGATCAAGATGGCACCTTCTCCTTCTTTCCTATGGATTCTAGAAACGAGACCAACTACTAAATCAACAGGAAACTCGGCAGAAGGGTCTCCCTCGCACCACGACTTCAGAGTGTAAAGCCCATTGATGGTGCGTTGGCTGTAGCCTTGAGAGCTGTATTGATGTAAAAGAGTGTTCATGTCATGCTGGCGTGTGAGGTTGGCGAGCTTCAGCTTTTTATGCTGGTCTCTCCATTTTCTGTTCCCCCATTTTTGCTTTGGTGCCAAACCTTGGGTACGGTACTCAAATTCTTGTCTTTCATCCCTAGGCTGGTTATTACAACAAATAAGAAAACAGAGCAACCCATGAAGGAATTGAAGGAAAGAGACGTACTTGATAATAGGGACCAGCGTACTCTAGTACGTCTTCCAAAAAAAACTTTTCAATAGGGTAAGTCCTGCCTTTGATGTGCATGATAGCCACCATTTGTTCCTCTTGTTGTTCAACAACAGATGAGCTCTCCTCAACCTCAGGCTTGCTAGGTTCACCCAAGCCTTTGAGTGTGGGTAATGGAATGAGAAGGTTTGATTTATTCTCCCAGCTGTCTTCTTCTGTTTCTTCTTCATCTTCATCTTCATCTTCATCTTCATCTTCCTCTTCTTCTTCTTCCTCCTCCTCCTCCACCTCCGCTTCTTTATCGTCGTCCTCATTCTTTTCTGTTTCGTACGATCTTTTCTCTTCTTCTTCCAGCTCCACAGGCCGCCCTTCCAAAGGCCAGTCCTCTTCACATTGCGATGCGGAAGTATAAACTTCAGAGGAAGGCGGTTGGTAAGGAACGGATGGCTTGCCCATGAAATAGTCCTTGAAGATTGAGGGATCCATTGTAGCACTCATGAAGATGAGCTTCAAGTCTGGTCTTGCGTTCTTGATGAGGTCTCTGAGAATCAACAAGCAAAAGTCCGTGAGGCAATCTCGCTCATGTATCTCATCCACCACAACATGAGTCACATTCTCCAGACGAGGATCCGATTGCAGCCGTCTGCACTCGTGCATGCAGAGTTTGAAATTAAATCAGTGAGCGCAAGGCCTTTCGCTATTCGCAAAGAGGGTTCCCAAATAAACAGGAGATCACACGGACCGCAACAAGATGCCTTGTGTGCAAAATAACAATGAAGTTTGCGAGCTTGCCTTTCGTTCAAAACGTATCTGGTAGCCCACCGTTTGGCCAAGGACCTCGTCTCGCTCTTTTTTTTTTGGTTACAGCATTAGGAGACGAGAGACCAAGCCACAAAGCAATAGCGAAGAGAGAGAGAGAGAGAGAGAGAGAGGAGAGAAGCATGGCGTAATGAAAGCAGGACCAGGTTACCTTCAGCAACCCTTTGAGCGATGGATACCGCAGAAATTCGTCTAGGCTGGGTGCATATGATGTTACAGTTGCGTTGTTTCTCAATGGCATCATCAAGTAGGAACTGTGGGACTTGCGTTGTCTTGCCGCAGCCGGTCTCTCCGAAAATGATAGTGATGGGGTTGTTCTCTACTGCATCGAGAATGGATGAGATGGTTTCCGGTTGGCAGGCAGGAAGTTGTTGTTGCTTTTTGCTCCACATTTGCTGATAGCGATGAGACGTCTCGCGATGTCGAGCCCATGCCTCCCTCCGCGCGGCAAGTTGCTCTGAGTTACAGGATTGTGGTGGATCGAACCGAGCGTCTTCTGAGAGAAGCCATTCCTCTTGTTCATCTTCCTCTTCCTCTACTTCCTCTACCTTCTGAGTAGACGTACCAGGTCGCGCTTCTCCGGTACCTGGCAAATGGCAAAAAACACAAATCAATGCCTGAAAGTCGAAAGGAAGGAGAACACAACCAGGAGGAGGAGGGGAGGAGAGAAACCTGAAGAAATTGCTCCGACACGACGTTGCAAGGCGCAGGTGAGTGTCTCAGCAGTGGCTCGCATGGCATCCGCCGTTTTGTTGGAAAGGAGTGCGGTGACGTCCTCGAACGCTCTCTCATCCCAAAACGGCAGTGTTCTTTCCAGCCCCACCCTCCTCGCCTTCCTGTTTTCAGGCGTGTCCTCCACTTGCTTCTCTGTTGTGGCTGCCCCTCTGCCAGTGTAGGCAAAGGGGGAGCCGCTTTGCGGAGCAAAGCGAATGACCCACCGTCCATCCTCCTTGACCAAGCAAAAGAGGTCTGGATGCTTGACGTCGATGAACTTGCGAAGCTTCCCCATCTTTGCCCTCAGCTCCGGTTTGTGTAGTTTCAAGAAGCGGCTGAACTGGCTCATCGGCACCGCCCCTTGCGTGCCCTTCAGCTGTTCTGTTAAGACTTGGACAACCTCTGCATCCGCGTAGCGTTGGCTTGGCGAGGGAGAGAGCTGGTCATAAAGGGGAAGGGGCGACGAGGAGATCCCTTCCATCTTTGTTGGTTTTTTTTGTTTATTTTATTTTGACTCTTTTTTTCACGACGACATGATGTTGCAACAACAAAAAAAAAAACACCAAAGAGCTGGGCGTCGAACGCAAGGATGACGCAGTGGTGGCCTGTTGGACAGAGCTCACGGGACCGCAGACCGAGTTCTTCAGGTTCTGTCCGTCAGCAAAGTGTCCAGGGGAACATGAACTTTGCGCACAGAGGACGGGCAAGAGTCCCATGTGTGCTTGGTGCCCCCGTCAGAGAACGGGAGGAACGTGAAAGCTATCAGGCAGTCCACGTTGGCGGCCACGGCGGTGTTGCGTTGGAACAGCCCCTTGTGGCTGCTATCGAGCACCGCACCGGAGGAGGCTGCTTGGTGGATGCCCGCCAGCGTGTTGCACTGGAGCTTTTGGCTGAAGAGCCGGTGGTAGTAGTTACTCGTTCCTCCTGGATTGCTGCGCCAGTCCACCCTACCATCATCGTGGTATCGCTGCTGCTTAAAGTCCCACGGGCAAGGCATGTATACTGTAAGTTTGGATGGCTGTCTAGAATGGTATTTTACCTGCAACAGTCAGGTTTCTTCCTCACAAGAAGCAGAAAAGAAGAAAAAGAAGAAGCACCTCTTTTCCAAACATTTGCCCATGTTCCACAATGTAACGGCGACGTGGTCAGCCCACGCTGCCCCTCCGCTCACAAGGTGGACCCGCTCCCATTCCAGCTTGAACTCTTCTTCGATGAGATGGATGGCCTGGTACACCATTGCATCGAAAAGATCCTTGTGCAACCTCGCCGCGTCTGCACCCCGTCCTGCTGTTCCTATGATGCCAACCTTCGTGGTAACGCCCTGGCCCATCCCCGCCTCCATTCCCACAGTGGTGTATTCGAAGTGCAGTGTTGTGTAGTTGGTTTTTTTTTTTCCTGGAATATTTTTGGTGGTTTTCGCACTCACTTTCGAACTTTTTTGTTGGTTGTTTTTCTCTTTTTGCGTCTTCTTCCATCCGGTTTTATTTCGATGATAAGGCCTGCAGTCTGTTGTTACTACCAAGAGGCTTCTCGTTCAACAAAAAAAGTCTTGTTGTTCTTCATCTCGTCCAACAAAGCCAGAAGCTCTTGCTTATGAGCGGGGGATGCCACGAGTTCCTCCACGTCCTGTGCTGACATGCCCTGAAGCAAACGCTCTTCGGGGTCTTGCAGTCGAAGCCACTGCCGGCTTGCTTGTACGCCCATTTGGTTTACCCATGCACAAAAGGTTTTTACGCTCAGGTCTGCAGATCCTGAAACTGAAGAACAGAAGGGCGTTAACACATAGAGGAAGAAATAAAAGGTAATGATATACCAACCAGCAGGAGCTTCTCTGGATAGAGAAGAGGGTCGCAGAGTGCTGAATGTTGCTTTGGGTCGAAGGGATGATATTTCCACACTGCGCCGATATTGTAAACGAGCTACGCGGTCGGGAGCTTTTGGCGCAGCTGCTGGTGCCACTATTGTCATGGTGTCTGCCAGTGGTTGTTGTGAAACGGGAACAGCTGACACCCAGCCAGCGCTCTTCCCGGAAATGGATGACTTGCGTTCAGAGCTTTGAACTCTGCTCAAGGAGTCACCGCTGACGCCTCTAGGAAGCGGCGGCGATCCAATTGTAGCGCTTCGATTTGAAAAATCGCAGGAAGAGACACGAGGCAAAGGCAGCGGTCTTGCGAGGTTGGAGCCCAAAGCAGGATGTGCAGTTGGTGGTGATAGGTTGCCACGAGTTTCCCGAGAAGGAAGAGGGGGAGGTACTGCTCTTGGCTTTGGGATTGGAGGAGGAGGTCGTTGTGCCTTGATGTGGGGCGTGCAAAATGTTCCACTACTTCCCCCATTGTCACCACTCCATTCCTCTCCTCCCCACTCACCTTCACTGGTCCAGTTTTCAGTACCTCCACCCTCTGCTTTCCATACACGTCCACTTCCGACTCCCCATTCATCTTCTCCTGCTGCGTATCTCGTTTGCATTGGCGGATATGTGTTTAGCGGGGTCGTGCCTCCAGCGTTATAATTAGATTGTGCTGTATATCCTTCTTGCTCTCCTTCTTCTGCTGCCGCATCTTCCGCAAATATATCAGAATATTGGCGGATCATCAGCTCAACAATGTCGGCGATGGCTTTGTAGAAATGTTGGGACTCGGGTCCTCCACTAATGTGAACAAAGTTCGGTCCCCACACTATCCCAATGTTCTACATTTAAATGTAGAAGGACACCGATCAGCCAAGAGCAACAAAGGATAAGCGAAGGAGGAGGAACGCACATTTGGGGTCATTTTGTTTTCTTCCGCACGTTCACTTAGTTTTAGAAAGAAAGCGAACAGGGCTTTGGTAAGCTCGAGGTGGTGTTTTGGCAGTCGAGACATACAACTTTTAATCTGTGCAACCTTCTCTTGTTCTGAGTTGATGTCTAAAGGAGAACAGCATATATGTTCACATGTTAGAGTGATTGCATGAACAATTTGGTGGAATGCATTACCTGCCACTTTAAACCATTCGTTCTCCAGAGCTCGTGTGAAAAGTGGGTCAGGAAGTTCCCGCACAAATTGTTTTAATAAATCCCCGTTGTTGTCTCTATACTCATCAAAGGGTGATGGTAAGTTGAGAGAGAGAGAGAGAGAGAGAGAGAGAGAGAGAGATGAACAATCAACCTAGCCTCTTTTTCAAAGTCAACCTCCTGCCCGCTGTCTATCATTTCTCTCATCTCGCGTATTCTTGTTGAGGATCCAGCCAAACGGAAGAGGCCCTCCTCTATAAAGCTGAATTTATCGTTTTCAAGGGCAAGCAATATTTTTCGAACACATTCCGGGATAGCAATTCCCCCCTGCGATTTACCATATTGCTCTTCCTGGCTCTTCATTAATACGTTCAACGGAACTCCAAATATCTATGCCAGTTATCGGAACAAAACAAAGAACAAGACGTAATGCAAGTACAACCATCCTGTTAGCAGGGGTACGAACCACAAAATGGGGAAAACAACAAGAGGAAAAGACCTTTGTCACATTTTCTACACTCAAAATTCCACTGTACACAAGTTGATGTTTGTCTGGTCTACGTTTCTTCAGCCAATCTCCCAAGAAGGCTTTCTTTTCATCCACCGTGTTTATGTTTTGCTCGGCGATAGTTATTACAACATCTAACGTGCCAGTCACAGGCCCATCCCTTGGTTTTCCACGATCAGTAAGGACCAGTCGCTTTGAGTATGTACCTGGCTGCATTGTTTTGTCAGTGTAGCCCTACATAACGCAAATACCAAACACACAGAAGATACAAAAGGGGGAGAGAGAGAGAGAGAGAGAGAGAGAGAGAGAGAAGAGTGTACAGAATCGCAGTCTAAGAGAGGAATCCGGCATTGTCCTTCAAAATCACTTCCTCTTCTGTCCTTGTCCCAGCATGTTACCAATATCGTTTCGTTCTGATGAAACGTACCTCTGTTTCGCCGTAAACAAGCATTAGCAAGCATGCATGTCCAAGAAAGAGAGAGAGAGAGAGAGAGAGAGAGAGAGAGAGAGAGAAGCGAAGCAACGAGAGTGGAAACAGTACAGTTCAAAAGTTTCGTTCCACACAGGGCATAGTGTCCTTTTTTGTACTCTGGTTTTGAACTCCATGCCTCTCCAAAAGATGCGACAAAAGGGATCACTCGATCCTTTTGTGGGTCGTAGTTAGCATATTTTGCGCGCATCCAAACAAAAAAAAGGGAGAGCAGAAGTGACTAGTGCACCATTTCTATCTCTGGGGGCAAGGTCGAAGCCAGACACCACTGTAGTACAAGATTGATTTCAAAAGGCACGTTAAGCGTTTGAGTGCGATAGAAAACGAAAAAAAAAAACAATAAAAGAAATGCAAACTGAAATAGAGAACCTTTCAGTTCAGCCACCAACATTAGACTAGAATACAATCAAGGGGCAACGTGATAGCGAGTTCTTTCTGCGCCACCACAACAAAACAACATAACCCCAAAACTTTTTCTCTTTTGTGCTGTCTGGTACTTCTTTCGTGAAGGGACGCACCGCATAGAGAATCTTCCTTTTGGTAATTTTGCCAAACGGGGAAAGGCCACGCCTTTTTGGAAAGAAGAGAAATAAGGAAATAAGTTGAGTAAGTTGGTCAGCACAACAAATAGCTCGAGAGGAGAGAGAGGAGAGCAAAAGGAAAGGGGGTAGTACGCGTTGATACTTTTCGTTAATGTAACACATGTGAAACACATCTGAGAGGAGAGAGAGAGAGAGAGAGAGAGAGAGAGAAAGCGAGCGAGCGAGCGAGAAAGAGAAAAAGAGAGAGAAGGAACGATGAAGAGAACAGAAAAAAATTCATTCACCATAAAGAAGACCTCGAGAGTCTTCTTCATCCTCCTCATGGCGGTGATAGTGACGATTGTACAAGAGGAGGCCAACCAGCCCACCTGTCAAAGGAAAGCACAAGCCCACAAAGTTTGCATAGAAAGAAGCTCTTCCAAACTTATCCAAACCAGCCGACTGCAAAAAGGTCTGTTTTTCGAGTACGCCCATGCACCCCGCTATTATCGCCACTGTTTGTTCCAATACAAAAACAA
>JAVKOQ010000683.1:0-18758 GCA_031835245.1 Balamuthia mandrillaris
AGGAGAGCGACAAGGCTGACCCCGTGGCGGTCTCTCCTTCTGCTCCGCTGTTGGAACGGCGATTTCTTGCCGAGCTCGGTTTCACTGAGGTGGACCTACAAGAGGCCTTGGTGCAGGAAGTGTTGCGTACTTTGGTGCTGAGACTACAGGACTTTTCCAACTTTCCAGCTGGGAGGACTTTCAAGGAAGATGATAGGAGAGCCTTTGCCCAGTCCGTACTAGAGCTCCTTGCCCAATGTTTACCTCTTCTGGAAGGCTCTGACTACGCACTGCGCCAGTCCTCTGTTGCTGTTGAAAAGACTCTTGAGCTCGTGGAGGGTCTCGTTCTGTGGTCCTGTCGACATTGGCCGGAAGCTTTATTGCTGCCTCTGCCCAGAACAAAAGGAGAGAATGGCTCTGCCTCCAAGAACTTCTTTCATACTCTCCGTAAGCCCACCGTCATACGTTTGAGCAGATCGGGAGGAGGCATCCACAAGGCGAAACCCTTGTATCACTATTTTTCTCAGGAGTGCAGGCATGCCCTCTGGAGTACCTTCCACCAACTCTTTCTCTCTGAGGTAATTCTCTCTCTCTCTCTCTCTCTCTCTCTCTCTCTCTCTCTCTCCCTCCATGTATGAGGAGCGTTCTCAACTTTTTTTTTGTGCTACGGTAGGTGGTGTATGAGGTGGTGGAATGGCTGTGCAAAGCGGAAGAGGGCCACGAGAAAGCCGGTCTAAAAACCCCAGAAAAGGACTTAGTGGAGGAGGTCAAAGCAGTGGCATCCGCGGATGAGCTCCTCTTCCGAGAGGCCATGAGAGTGTGGGGGATCATACTCGCTCGTTCAGGGAACCAACGCCTCGCTACCTTCATGCTGGATGTGGTCCACCATCGCCGCCACCGCAGCCATCTTGTGTAACAATCCCTCGAGGGATTGTTTAGACAAAACCATAGTGGCCAGGCTACTCCTCGCTGTCGCGTGAAGAATGTTAATGGAAGTAGTTGGCTATGAAAGACTAGCCAAGTAAGCACGGGCAAAGACAAGGAGCTCCTACACCGACACAAAACAGCCTGCCGGAGTTGTTTGGCAAAGCAGAAAAGTTGCAGGGGAAAAAGATGGAGAGAGGCGTTGCAACAAAGCGGCTGAAATATATATAACTCCTTCCAAGAGACTGTTTTTACCCAAAGAAAAAAACAAAAAAACACAAACAAAACAACAAATAAAAGGAGAACGTAGTAGCCGCTACGCATTGACCTGGGTGATAGAGTGCTGTATTATTCTTGGTTGCTTATTGCTTTGTTGGTAGATGCTGTAGTTGCCGTTCTAATTTAAAGATAGTTGGAAAGCCAGCGGAAGCCTGATTGTGTAACGCGAAGAAAGGGGCAGTGAACATTGGGGAGAGAAACAGGGAAGAGAGAGGGAGAGATGAATGGGGAAACGATGTGTGAACCTTCGCCATAGCCTGCACGCTTCACAACGGAGCACATAAACACCTCAATAGGACGAACTCCGTCAAGGGTGGTCTTCGACTGCGTAGAGGGATAAAGAAAGAGTAGTTTAGTTTTTTTTTAAGCTTTGCACTTAGTGAGAGAGAGGAGAAAAAAAACACTCACGAACCTTGCCAGTGGTTTGTTGCAGACAAAAAACGCTTCTGATCTCTTGCTCAGAGGCAGCTTGAGGGACGTCGATCTTGTTTCCCAAGATCAGGAAAGGTACTGTCTTGAGCTCCTCGCAGGAAAGGAGAGACTGTTCAAAAAAAAGAGTGTTAAGAGGAGGCTCGTTGCAAGCAGCTAAAGGGGGAGAATGAAGAGGGAAAATGAGGTAGCGTACATCAAGCTCCTGCTTGGATTCAGGGAAACGGTCACGATCCACGCAGTCAATGAGGTACACGATGGCGTCCACATCAGCGTAGTAGTCTTTCCAGACACGACGAGCAGTCTGATGGCCGCCCAGATCGTAGGTGCGGAATCGGATGTTGCCCAAGCTCAACTCCTCCATGGCTGATGAGAAAAGTGGCAAGATTAAAGCTTGCACAAAAATAAAAAGGGAAGAGAGTACAAAGGAGTAGAGATAAATGATTACTTGGATGGAAAGTGGGGTAGTGCACTGCAAGCCTATCATCTTTGAGCATGTGTAGAAGGGTCGTCTTGCCAGCATTGTCAAGGCCCAAAAAAAGGATTTTGGCGTTCTTGTGGTACAATCCTGCGTGCAAGAAAGAAAACGGGTATGAGGAAAAGTGTTCCTAGGGAAGAGAAAAAAAAGCCACTTTGAGTGAGTTTTAAAAAGGAGTGCAAGGTACCAAGGAAGCTCAACACATTCCAAAACCAATCAAAGATCATCATCTTCGCTGAGGGTGGTCAGAAACAAAAAAATAAAACAAAAATAAATAAAAATATTTATAAGTGTGGCAGCTCAAGCCCTTCTTCACGTTCGCAGCAACAGCCTTTGAAGAGCAGGGAAAATCAATCAAGAAGGTTTTAAAAGAAAAAATAATAATCAAATGTTTGTTTTTTTTTAATCTCCCCTCAGCTACGGTACCTCGTCGAATACGCTTCTTTTCACCCCAATTTTTTTTCTTTGGCCCAAAGTTTTTTTTGTTTTCTTTCGAATATTTCGCATTTTTTTAGCGTGTTGCCGTCGCATCTCCCCTCAAATCTATCGTGGATTTAAACTGAAAAAATGTCCAAATATCGCTCAGCGGTGACGTCATCTGCGGATTTTGGTCGGTTGGTGACGTGGCGTGTGACCTGAGGAGTGGGCAAAGATCTTCAGCGTTGTCTACGCGAGTTTTCGATCATGACATCGGGAAAGAAAAACAGAGAAGAGAGAAGAGAGAAGACGCGAGTCTTTGTGGCTGGAGCCATCCTCCCCTTCCAAACGAAACGCAAATGAAAGAGGGCTCGTCGGAAACGGTGGAAGACTGGGAGTCGCCCTTGTTTATGACGGCTGTGCCATCGGAGGATCATCCGGAGTCGGACACCATCGCCGCTTTGCAGAACCTCATCTACGAGGATGAAACTCCCGAAACCATCGCTGAGAACTACAAACAACAGGTACGATTGTTGTTCGTCACGAAACCTCTCCTTCTTCGTAGACAAAAGCGCTTTTGGGCTTTGTTATTGACCTTCCAGGGACTTCTCTCCGTTACTGCAGGGCAATGAAGTGCTGAAACAAGGAGCGAAATTCTACCGTGATGCCATCAAATGCTACACCATGGCGCTCGAACAAAACTCACCCAACCAAAAGAACAATTCCATTTACTACTCCAACCGGGCACACGTTCACCTCTTATTGCGTATGTGGACCAACAGCATGCTATTCTTCTTTTTCTCCCTTTTGTCTCTCACACGCTTGTAACAACCAAAAGGGAACTACGGACATGCTCTTGAGGACAGTGAGAACGCCATCAAGCTGGACCAGAGCAACGTCAAGGCGTACTACAGAGGTGCCAGGGCATGCTCTGCCACCGGTCGTTTGGACCTTGGCTTCAAGTTGTGCGCTGATGGTCTTACTGTACGTTGCTCTTTTCTCTCTCTCTCCCCCCCCCCCTCCGTTTCGCTACATGTATGCACTTTTCACTTGTCTCACTTCTCTGCTTCGTTATTGTTCTCGCATCCTCTTCTTTTGTTCCGTCTTTTCTCTCGTCATCTCCTATACTTGTTGTGTACCCAAGAAAGACCCAGAGAACGCCGGCCTAAAGCAAATACAAGAGAACCTACAAAAGGAGCTTAACAAAAAGGAAGAACAAGCCAAGGCTGAGCGAGCTGTGGCCGAGGAGAAACAAAGAAAGAAGCGAGTGCTCCAGGCGGCGCTCTCTCAACGGGGCATAAAGATGGGCCAGGCGGCGTTCGCCTCGCAGGGAGGTCAGTTCGCGGTGGGAGCAGAAGACGCCCTCGGCAAACCTGGCACTCGGCCTTGGCTGGATGATAAAGAAGGGACGTTGCACTGGCCGGTGCTCTTTCTCTACCCTCAACACCAACAGTCGGACATGATTCAAGACTTTAACGAGAACGATCGCTTTGTGGATCATTTGCAAGTCATGTTCCCTGAGAGGCGGTGTTGCGCCTGGGATGTCAATGGCGAGTACGTGTGGGATGAGCTCTGCGTCTACTTTGAGACCAACTGGACGACGCCGCTTGACCAACCGGTCGATAGCGTGAACTATGCACGGCGGCAGAAAGTAAAGCTAGATCCATCGCTGACGCTGCAGGAGGCCCTTGCCCATAAGGACTACTTGGTACCTGGCTTCCCTGTCTTCCACGTTGTTCCTCCTGCCTTTGAATCTGAATTCCTGAACATGGAACTCGCTTGAAAGAACCCCGCATTCCTCTCTCTCTCTCTCTCTCATCCAGGCAACACATACAGCAACAAGCAACACTTGTTGAAATAGAGAAGCAGACCCACATTTAGTGATGATGTGGCGGTGTGTTATCCTTCTTATCGTGTTGTCGTTCTTCTCTATCAGTGCTATGACGATGGCGGCTGCTGCGGCTGTGGCTGCTGCGATGGGAAGAAGAAGAAGACGAAGAAGGGCTGGCGCGGTGGTGATCACGGCGATGACGATGGTCATCTTTCTTGTCTCCTTCGCCCTCGTGGCGACGACTTTTGTCGCTGGACTCACTGCGGTGAGGACGCTCATCATCTTCGTCATCGCGGTGACGATGAGAACGAGAAGAGCGCTTATCATCGTCGTGGCGGCGGTGATGATGGTAAGAACGCGATGAACGGTCACTGTCCTTTTCATCCCTGCTGCTGCGTGCTAGGATATCCTCTTGCCGTCGTGAGGGTTTTTCGTTGTTCTCTTTGCCAGCGTCTTTCTTTTTTGCTTCCTTCCTCTCCTTCTCTTCCACTTTGCTCAACCGGACAGCGCCAAATGTCATGAGTGGGGGCTCTATTCTAAACCCTTTTCGATCTTCCTTTTCCTTTTTCTTCTTCTTGTCCTTCTTGTGCCTCTTTCGCTCTTCCTTCTTCCTTTTCTTCTCTTTCTTGTGTTTCCGTTTTCTGCTTCTTCGTTCCTCATCATCCCCCTCCTCATCGCTCTTGCGCCTTTCGCCTGCTTCCTTCCATTCCGCATCGTCGTGACGGTAATATTCTCTATCTGCCGCCTCCTCATCCTCTCCTGCTTCATGTTTGGCCTCCGCAAGCTGTCGTGCCTCCAGAACGCCCTCTCCCGGCAATTGTGTTGGTGCGCTCATTGCATGGTGGTGGTGCCTAACATTTGTGTTTGGCAAGAGAACAAACAACCAATGAAAGGGTAAGGAAAAAGATGACAAGAGAGAAGCAGAGAACGAGAGACAGAGAGCGATGACATACGGCCCATAGCCTAAACCAGCAACGCGGTCGTCGAGGGCATCACTGACTGTTTCACGCTTGGTTAGTTCTTTGAGCTCAGCGGCGTCCAATTGCTTAGTAGAGCGGTGTTGTCGTTTTGGAGCGATACCTCTTTGGAGTAGCCGTGATGTTAGAGGAAGAGGAAGAGGAAGAGGAAGAGGAAGAGGAAGAGGAAGAGGAAGAGGAAGAGGAAGAGGAAGAGGAAGAGGAAGAGGAAGAGGAAAGGAAGAGGAAGAGGAAGAGGAAGAGGAAGAGGAAGAGGAAGAGGAAGAGGAAGAAACGTACAACAACTCGTTGCGAAGCTGCTCTTCCTGTCGCTTGATCTCCTCGATGCTGGGCGCTTCAGTGTTTTGTTTGCCGTCTTTGTTCCACCACAGGGGATTCGGTTTGCGGTTGTTGAACGTCGGTTTGCTAGTGGTATGCAACGAATGGCCTTTCAAGCAAGAAGATGGTCAGGGAGAAGGATCAGCGAGGGAAAAAAAATAAAATAAAAGAGCTAACAAAAGCGACAAGAGAAAGAAAACAAACCAAGATAGAACTCTTTGTATTTGTCTTCCTTCACTTGGTCCCAAGTGAACTCTGCAATGGCAAGCCAATTAAATCGTCGTTAGTATTTCTTTTTCTGGCATAAAGGGTTTTGAATGACACTCAACAACAACAACGTACGGTCCGCCCCACCGCGCGTGCCGCTGCGCCTGCCAGCACCCACAAACATGTCTGGTCTTTCTTTCTCGTTGTTGTTCGCTTTTCCTTTCTTTTCTCTTTTGCTTTTTGTCGTGACCAGCAATGGTGCAGTTTTGCTGCACCATGTGATTTGCTTACGTGTCACTTACCAAATTTTATGAAAGCTGAGGTCAGCAGTAAAAATGGTTCTCCTTTTGAAGTGTGAGTGTGCAACTGCCATAACTAGAAATGGGTGACGTAAGCGATCAGCCGCAGAGCAAAAAAATTGAAATGGATTGCGGTAACGCATTACAAATGGAACAACACACGGAAATAAATAAAAAAAAATAGAAAAATATAAAACATTCAGTATCACCTGTCAAAAGAAACTGCCGAACAACAACGGGACTAGTCAACGAGTCGATATAGGAACAACAACAAAAATATACCGATGGAGCCGTCTTCCTCGCCTGTGCTGGACGCGCTCCGCCGACAATTTGGTGAGGACGGAAAAGCGGCCAACGCCTCCACCTCCCCCAACATGAAAAAGGAGCAGACGGTCAAGATCCTGAACGAGATCACCCCAAAGTTCAACAAAGAACGCTATATGGAGCGCCAAAGCGCGGCCTTCGAAAGCCTCGATGACATCATTTCTTCTCTGCGCGGGTCGGAAGCGCCTTCTCCCAGGAGCTCTCCTCTTTGGAAGTCTTCTCCCAACTTTAATCCGAAGAAGAACGAACAACCGAAGATAGAAGGGGAGGAAGAGGAGGAGGATGAAGTCCACAGTCTCATCGTTCGTGCTTCCATGCAGATAGACGCTCGCACCGCACAATTGGCTCTTGCCCAGGGAGGCAACCTCTCCGATGACTCTCGCTCGAGCTCTCCGTTGTCTTCTGCGACCAACTCTTTGCGCTCTTCATCAAAGTCAAAGTCTCCACCGTCGCGAACACAATCCGACAGAGGCACTCAAAAGAAGGAAAAAGAAAAGGAGGAGGAAGGAAAGAGCGATGGCGGTGAAGACCAAGCAGAAGCAGAAGAAGACGACGAAGACGACGAAGGAGAAGAATATCCAGAGTTGACTATTTATAACTCGTTGGAAGTACCTTCTTGTTATCAACACGCCTGTTATGAGTATCTCCACTATACCGACACCCCATTCTCATTTCCAAAAGGTAAACACCTTGTTCTTGTTCTTGTTCTTGTTCTTGTTCTTGTTCTTGTTCTTGTTCTTGTTCTTCTTGTTCTTCTTCTTCTTGTTCTTCTTGTTCTTCTTCTTCTTCTTGTTCTTCTTCTTGTTCTTCTTCTTGTTCTTGTTCTTCTTGTTCTTCTTCTTCTTCTTCTCCTCCTCCTCCTCCTCCTCCTCCTCCTCCTCCTCCGCTTTTTCTGTGTGTTATTCTAACCAATCCAAAACGTATGTAGAAGCACAAACACAAAAACAAGAAGAAGCACCAGAGGAGTTCAGCTTGGAGGACTACGAGCTGGAGGATGGCATGGAAGAGCCGAAAGATGGAATGCTGCCCTCATTCTTTGATCCGGAGGAGTACAAAGCCGCTCGCGAGGCCATCGTTAGCTTGGATTACGTGCCTCATCTGTTTGCTCGTCAACTGAGTGCTTTTCGTGGACCCGAGCATTATTCGAGCAAAGAGAAGTTGGAAGGCTTTTCGAACATAGGTTTTGCAAATACCAGTAAAACAACATATCTCAGCATCATAGACGAAAACTTGGACAAGAAACAACTAAAGCAACTTGGAAAAAAAGTACATATACACTCTCCTCTCTCTCTCTCTCTCTCTCTCTCTCCTTTCTTGTGCTGTTGGTACCTTTGACTTACTCTTTCTTCCTTGTCGAAAATAAGATTTCACAGTACGACAACGTAGAAGCATGTATCATCAAAGGAGTGAAGCCGTTGGCCAAAGTGGACGACATAAAGCTTCCGCAGCTGCGTTACTTGGATTTGAGCGATTGCAACATATCTTCGCTCCGCTCGTTGATCGCAATGTTGCGTCACTCGCCCAATCTTGAAGAGCTAGTTGTGGCTGGCAATCCGGTTGCTTCCGCTCCTGACCTTCGTGAAAAGGTTATCTCATTTCTCTGCTTCTCTCTCTTTCCCGCTTGGTCTATTGCTTACAAGGGACATGCGAACAGGTAATCGGAACATGTGGGTACATTCGTGTCATAGATGGTGCTGCGGTTGCAATAGATGAGAGGGTAGAGGCCATCGCTAAGCATGGCAGCAAAGAACAAAAGAAAAACATACAGCTGATCCGTTGGGATTGGGTCTTTTGCGACCTCCCTGATATTCGCAGTACCTATTTTATATCTTTACGTGTTTCCTTTCTCATCCTTACTCTCTCTCTCTCTCTCTCTCATCTTTGCTTTCAGGAATGGCAGAATGGGAACCCACAAAACTGACTAACCTGGTGATAAACAATGCCCAGCTGGAAGGTAAACTTGTGCTCCTATCGCTCGGCATACGCGTCAAACTAACAAGCACAATGGTCATCCAACAGTCTTTCATGTGGGAAGTATGCCATGTTTGCAGGTGCTGAACCTACGTGACAACCAGATATCAGACGTACAGGGCAGTGGCATCGAACAATGCGAACAACTGTGGTCCATCGATCTGTCCAACAACGCCATTGTAAAGACGACCAGCCTTTCTGCTTTCGCGTTTGTTGCCGCCTTCTTATCTTCTTTTGTCACTCTGCTTTTGTGTTGATCAGCAGTTCTCATGTTCTGTAACAAAAGGTACGTGCCTAACTTGAAGGAGCTTTACTTGGCCGGAAACAAGGATGGCACCAAAGTTTTGAGCGAGAGCGAGTATAGGCCGCTTGTCATTGCTGTCACATGCGAGTTGAAAGGCTATAACCATGCCCCTGGCCTACGCTCCCTTGATGGCAAGCTCATCAGCCTGGAGGAACGCATTGAAGCTTTCGAACGGGTTCGTAACCTCCTCCACTTTCTCTGTTTGTGTTCTGTTCAAAAACAGGAAAGAAAAACAGAGATGTAGAAAGGAAAGGAGACTAACGTTCAGCCCTCCTATAGATAAAGTCGAAAAAGAGAAAGATAAGCATCGGAGAATATCGTTGGGAGACGTACCTGATAGACTACTGTGGCCACCTGCAGATCCGCACACCCGAATATGCCAACCGCCTACGACACCTCATGCTTCCCTCATGTCAATTCACCAGCGTCGATCTCTCTCCCTTTACCTCGCTGGAGTTGTTGGACCTCAGCGGCAACTTTCTGACCAAAGTGGAGGGCCTGGAGGCGCTCTCTCATCTAAAGTTTCTCAACCTCTCCGGCAATGTGAAGCTGAACCTTGTGGATACGTTGGAGCGGCTAGCCAAAGCCAAGACGCTTCAACAGGTATCCTTTTGTCTCACTGTGAAGGGTCATAAGAGACATCCCGACAACAAGAAGTATAGACAGACTGTATTGCAGGCTCTTCTTCATCGCAATGAAAAGCTCCGATGGCTCGACAATGTAGCCCCCCTTCTCTCCATTTCCTTCATGTGCTTTTCTTTTGGTCTCACTTATTATTGTGCAGCAATGGATAGCCTTGGAAGAGCGTGTGGAGGCCTTTGCTAACAGTACTAAGGCCAAAAAGGCTGATGTTGACAAGTATCGCTTTCATATTGCTCTTCTTGATAACATTCTAGAGGTCTCCAGGCCCTCTTTCCTCTCTTTCTCTTCTTCTTCGTTCTTCATTATTCATTCTTCTTCGTTCTAACCTGCTGAATGATATAAACTAGCCCAAAGCAATAACCACCTATAAGGCCTCAAAGATTCACGTTGGATGTTCCCTCTATGATGCGGACCAAGTGACCTCTCTGTTGGGCCTCTGCAACCATTCCCTTGTGAATGAGGCTCTTGACTTCTCAGCCTTTTCACGCTTGAGGGAGCTCAACTTATCGCGGAATAAGCTCACTTCTTTCTCTGCCAAAGAAGGATTGGGAGGATTGGAGCTGCTGCCCTCCCTCCGCGTCCTTGACCTGTCCTCTAATAACATCAAAAGCTCGTTGAAAGAGGTAGCCAACTACCTGGACAAGTTCCTTTTACTGGTGCAATGCTTCCTTTTGATCTTGTCCTTCTTTCTTCTTTTAAAATTTGCTTACGTGCTATCGAACAGGAATGCATTTGCTTGAGGGACAATCCTGTCATGAAAGGAAAGGATGCTCGCACCAAGCTCATCACACTTTTACCAAAGATGAAGGAGATAACGTACCCGTTGCGTGTCATCGACACAGAGATCTCCATCACCGAACGGGTTGATATCCTCAAGAATGCAGGCATCATCTCGGAGCAACAGGGCGCCGAACTCTTGAAGAATGCTATTCTATTCCAACGCGTACCTCCAAACATTAATATTTATACTTCGGAACGCAGCAAGGTTTGTTCTTCCTTCTTATTTAACACGTCTTTCTTTCTTCTTCACTTCTGTGTTCTACAAGATGCTTATACTGCGATATACCTGGTGTTAGTTATGTGCATTGAACCTGAGTATGTCAATGTTGTACGAGATAGATCTCAGCCCTTACGTCAACTTGGAGGTGGTGTTGCTGCGCCACAACAAGCTGCAACACTTGGCAGGCACCGGCATTGACTCCCTCAAAAGACTGCGAGTGCTGGACCTTCGGGACAACCTTTTGGGCAGCATGGAGGAGGTGGTCGTCTCTGCGGTGTCTGTGTTACCAGGCCTGACCGCGTTAGGCATCGAGGGCAACAAGTTTTCGCCAAGAGAGACCAGCTCAACTTGGAGGAAGCAGTTCTTGGCTCTTATCCCTGACTTCCACAAGAAGCACTACCGGCTGCAATACCTGGATGAAGCGCTCATCACTCCTCAAGAGATCGTTTTAGCGTTTGATATTACTGCTGAAAATGCTGTCTTTGAGGTTGCTCTTATGCGTCAGGTCAGTAATGAAACCATCATCTCCTATGCTTGTCTGCCGACTCTATGCTGATGTTATTTTTCCTTCTCCCAGATGAAAGGAGTTGCAAAACTAGCGATGGAGGAATTGGACTTGGCCAACTGCCAGCTTTCACACGCTCCGCTTTCACCCTTCCAAAACCTATCTAGCCTAAACCTCGCCAACAACAAGATAGAAAGCATTAAAGGTCTGTTGCAGCTTTTCTGCCTTCTAGAGCAATTTGAAAACAAACTTCCTCACTGCTCACTATGTTTGCTGCAGAGGTCAACATTGCCAAGATGACAAAGCTGACGAGCTTGGACGTTAGCAACAACAAACTGGGTGACCTCTCCGAGTTGGCTGCCACTATAACAAAGCTCAAATCCCTCTCACAGGTCAGCTGCATTTCCATCTGTGATTCCTTTTGAAAACATAAGCCAACAGCCTCTTACAAATGTTATCAGGTGACAGTTATTGGGAATCCTTGTTTCCCCGAAGACACCACCGAGCATAGAAGTCAGCTGCTGTCTCTCCTCTTGCAATCAGCTGATCCTTTGAACTTTACTCTCAAGTCCTTGAACCGTTCACCCGTATCTACCATTGACATCGTACGTTCTCTTTCTTTGCCCTCTTACCCTCGTGCTCATCTTTGCTTGTTTAACAGTGCACAAGTTTGGCCGAGTCCAAAGATGTGGATGTGCAAGCCATTCGCTTACAGCTTTGTTTGAGAGCACAGCAACTAAAGCCTTCCGACCCAACCAGCATCGTTTCTTTGGATCTCTCGGCCAAGGGCTTTGTTGGTTTGGATGGCTTGCAAAACTTTGTGAACTTGACAAGGCTTGACCTCCAACGGAATTCTCTCATTACAATCGAGGTACTTGCCTAAGCCGTTTGAGAGAGAGAGAGAGAGAGAGAGAGAGAGGAGAGAAATGGAGTTCTGACTTCTTTTGCGGACCCTGTAGACAACTATCTTCCGACATCTAGCTCAGCTGAGCTACTTGGACCTACGGGAAAACGACCTACAGGAAGGAGTGGGCAAAATTTCTAAGGCCTTGGCTCACTGCCCTTCCCTGTCGGTGCTCTTCTTGAAGAACGCCACCAACGACAAGAAGCGGACGTGCTCCCCCAAGAACTACGCCCACAAAGTGTTTAGCCTGCTGCCCTACCTTCAGATCCTCGACAACCTTCGCAACCCCTTTGGCAGTCCTCTCTCTTGGTTCCCTCCAACACGACCATCAGAACAAGCACAACAACAGCTAACTCCCGACAAAGCAAAAGAGAAAGCCGAAGAGGCAGAAGAAGATGTAAAAACCACAACAACAAAACAAGGGAGACCAACAACAGGCAAGAGCAAAAGAGGGTACTCGGTGGCCACCATGAAGTTGCATCGGACCAAAGCACAGGAAGTGGCCAAGGCACAACAGCAACTGGAGGAAGGTGATGCCGCTTTGTCGCAGACGAATAACGATGCTGCTGAAGGAGAGGCTGTCATCGCCGCTGATGGTGAGAAAGAGCAGCCCTAACCTCATCCTTCATTAATAATTGCCGTGGAATGTAACGTGCATTGCAGAAACAGAGCAAGAAAGAGGGAGAGAGAGAAAGAGAGAGAGAGAGAGAGAGAACTAAAGAACAAAAGAGACCAGAGATGGGTTGATCAAGAAGCTGCTTCTTGTTCGTTTAGTAGAAGAGGAGGAAGTGGAGGGAACATGCCCACCCCAACATCTTCCTGATGTTCAGCTAAAGTAGCGCCGCTGCTGGGAAGGCTGTGATTTGTGAGGAGTTGGGCTTGCAGCAACATACTAGATGCCAACGCTTGTCCTTTTAGTCCTAAAAAGTCTTTGGCCACGTTGAATGGCTTGCTGGTAATGGCGAATGCATTATCCGTGGTCGTGTTCTGGTGCTCTTTTTTGACGACATCCTCTGTGGAGGAGGCATCGCAGTCGTGGGTGCGCTTGTGTCGGGCGAGAACATGTTTATGAGCAAACGCCAAGCCACAACCCGGATGAGGGCAGATATGTGGTCGTTCGTTTGCGTGGGCACTCTTGGTATGTTGGTTCAGGTTTCCTTTCTGGTTCAGAAAAATTTAGCACGCAAAAACGAACATAAAGAAAAAAAAGCAAGGCATAATGTTTACCTTTGTGTAGGACTTTCCGCAAAGATTGCAGGTAAAGAGGGGCTTATTGTCAGAATGTAGGGAAGCAATGTGTCTTTGAAGATTGGAACGTTTGGTAAATGTTTGGGGGCATTGAGGGCAACTAATGCGCTCTTTCTCTGATGGGTGACTTTCTTTGATGTGCCGTCGTAGTTCTGAGTGCTTTGTGAAGGCCTCTCCACAGTTCTCCCATCCGCACACGTGCTTCTTCTGTGCTGTTTTGTTAATGTGTAAGCACAAAGAGTGAAGTGAAGAAAGTAAAACTAATAACAAGAACAACAAAAGAGCAGAGCAGAGAGAGAATTTAGAACAAGAGAGAGACAGAGGGAGAGGTAATGTTACCTTTATGGACTGAATCTACGTGTCGCTTCAGCTGAGTGGGATAGTCAAAGGCCTTGGTACAGCCCTCATAGGTGCAAGGATAGGGACTTTCCCCAGAGTGCTTGCAGAGGTGTCGCCAAAGCAGCCTGTGCTTAGAGAAGCGCTGGTTGCAGCCCTCATAGGTGCATGCATAGGGTTTGGCCTCCTCGTTATTGTGGAGCAGCTGGTGCCGCCGCAGGTGCTGCTGAGTGAAAAAGGCCTTGCCACAACCCTCCTCCTCGCACTTGTATGGCTTTTGGCCGGTGTGGAATAGCTGGTGACGAGTAAGGTGGTGGCTTCGACGAAAACGTTTCCCGCAACCAGCATAACCACACACAAAGGGTTTCTGTAACACGGAGAGACAGGTTATAATGAGGTTTGTTGGAAGGAGGAAGAGAAGAGGTACCTCTCCGGTGTGTGTGCGTTGGTGCTGCTCCAGTTTCGCTTTGCGATTGAAACGCTTTTCGCAGCCCTCAAAGTCGCAAGCCCATACTTTTCTCTTGTATGAATGCTCTTCTTCTTCCTCCTCCTCCGCCTCTACTTCCTCCTCTTCCGCCTCTTCTTCCTCCTCCTCGGGTCGCTGCTCGTCGCTGCTGCAGGGCTCCGGCGAGGACTGCCACACGGAGTTCTGGGCGGAGCTTCTCCTCTTTCGCTTGCTGCCCACAAGTTCTTCTTCTCCCCCTTCCTCCACCATTCTGAGCGATGGGGCTCTGGTCTTGACCAAACCCTCCATCTCAGCAGCGTACAGGTACCACCAGCTGGCCAGAAGTGCGCGCGCGGGGCAGCAAGCACACCTCCCGTCCTCCTTTGCTGCCCAACGCGCTACCCTTTGCCAAGGAACAGCTCCTCATGCAAATTCTTCCTAAGAATTTGTCGACAAAAATTCATTGCTCCCTCCCCAGGAACAAGGGAGGCCTTGCACCAGCAGCAAAGGAGGACGGGAGGTGTGCTTGCTGCACCGCTCTGCTCGGTCGGACATCTGATCAGGGTGGGAAGGGAAAAATCAGAAGAAGGAGCAGGAGGTTCGCTTGCACCTTATACCGAAGGTGTAAACAAGGCAAAGGAAGCCTGAAGGAGACGTAAGCCAATGCTTTAAAGCTTTTATTTTGGGTTTCAGTGGTTGTTTTTAGAAGAGGACGAGAAGGAAAGAAGAGAAGGAAAGGAGAGAAGGAAAGAGAAGGAAAGAACGAAGAAAGGACTGTCTCATCTGTTCCTCGTCGGAAGTGTTGCATGGCGCACGAAATAATAATATCTTCATGGTGGAACACCTGTGATTCCAAGTGACCTAACGATTGGAGCAAGTGATTAGAGAGAGAGAGAGAGAGAGAGAGAGAGAGAGAGAGCTCACAACATTGTGGACAAACCTGTCTTTCTCTTTTACAGCGCTACTTAACAGAGCAGTTTTAGAATATATTCAAGTTAGCCAACGTGCCTAGCAGACCCCATCACAAAAGTGCTAGTAATTCAGGTTAGCCTTGAGTGTCTCACCATTGCTTTGCTTCAACCGGCAGCAAAAAGAGTTGTTGATGTTTTGAGCGGAGGAAGTGGCTGTTGGAGCAGACCCGCTTGGCAAGGCTAGGACTTACATCGGCGTGGCTGATGTCACGTTGTTGACGATGAACTTGTGGCAGCAATAACAGAAGATGAGTGAGAGGAGGATAGGGAAGGGGAGGAAGAGGTGACGGTTGTTGCATTAGAAGAGGCGGAGGTTGTGGCAGCCGGAGGTGAGGGTGATGTATCTGAGAGAAAGAGGGGAGTGGGGGACCAAGCCCTGAAGGTTGGAGAGGAAGGCATGGAGCCGAGATACTGGGGCGAGGGAGGAGGCATGTTGGTGTTTGCGGCAGCGAGCCGATGATGGTGATAGGCTTGTTGCTGTTGGACGCTCCACTTCATTTTCTGTTGCAGCTTTTCAAGCTTGAGCTGTTGCATTTCTCGCTTGAGTTCCAGGTGAGTGTCTCTTATCTCTTGGTTCACAGCTTTGATGTGTTGCAGCTCGTTGAGTATGGAGGTCAGCAGCTTGGCCTTGTGCTTAGACTCTGCGCTGTCATTATTGTTCGTGACCTCCTCTCCCGTTGTAGCACTAGAAGTGTTCACAGAAGAGGAGGGAGCAGACGTCGTCGCAGCGGCAGAAGAAGGGGGAGCAGCAGGAGTTGTTGCACCGGTTGTTGAGGTTGAACGCGGAGCGAGGTCCTCATAAGATAGTGGTCGAGGTTTAGTTTGTGTTGGAGAACGAGGAAGAGGTGAACGAGCAGAAGAAGCCTTCTGTTGCGTTGATGATGCCTTTTGTGGTTGTTGCGGTGCCCTCCACTCTTGAAAAGAAGCGGAGGGAGCACCCGAGACAGGGCTCTCGAGTGAAGGATTAGCTGATCGATCTGGAGAGACGAACCGCCGACGCTTGCCGTCCCCAGAGTGGCGGCGCTCACCCGTTGTGGCGGTGGTAGGGGCAGTTGACCCGTCGCTGCCGTCGTTTGGTTGCGCCGTCGCAGCTAGCCTGCCCGTTGTGGCAGGGGGTTCACCGAACCTGCCACCGCTGCCGTCATGCACCCGCTTCCTCTCCATCTTTCTATCTTTATTCTAAAAGCCGAGCCAGCACCTTCCCTACTGCGCCCTTCTCCTCCCACTAAGCTCGTGAAATACACCCCCACTTCCACTCCTACACACACAAAAGTATGTTTGGTTAAAAAAAAACACCACGCACCACACGCGCGCGCAGCTGTTTGAACAGTTCTTTCAACCAACGTGGTTGGTTGGTTTGGGGGGGCAATGAACGCCAAAAAAAAAAAAAAAAACCGCGTGCAGCTGCTGACGTGTGCTCGCCACTGCGCTGTTGCCCCCTCCACAGTGAAGAGCCTTGGCCGCCAGGAGCTTTTTTTGCCAGCTGCTCCATGTTGTCCAAAGTGTTCTTAAAATGGAAGAGCGTTCTGGGCCAAAGCGGGGCAGAATCCCCTTCCGAGTGAGTCTCACGTTCCAACTTGGCAGGACCTGCTGCTGCTGACCCACACCCAGGCCGTGGAGATTGATGGGAGAGGGGTTTGCATCACGGAGTGAACTGTTTTGGTGTTTATTATCTTTAGTCATGATAAAAGTTGTCCTTTCTTTGATGGGCGCTGGCCTTTCTTTGCATCACGATAATGGTGCGGAGAGCGATCAGGGCACCATTACTGCTTGTTGTTGTTTTTAGTGTTAGGGTTGGTCGTCACGGATGGTATCTAGAATGAGTTGGGCTGTAGGAGTCACCTTTGGAGTGGTGGTGGACACCGACTCTTTCTCCACAGCCTTGTCCTTGCTCTCAGGCTCCTTTGCTGGGAATGGCGGTGTGGAGGAGTCTTCCTTCTGTTCTGTAGGTTTGGTCTCTTCCTTCACATCGTCATCCTCGTCCTTTGTTGCTTGGTCTTGCAGGCTGCCTCCCGTCTTCAAGTCAGGTGATTTTGCCTTGTATTCAATTATTTTGTCATAAAGCTCTTCAGCTTGTTCCTTACGGCCAACCTGTTGTTGATGTAAGCACAGAAAAAGAAGAGAGAGAAACGAGATTTAGCGCACCCTTAATAGATAGGCAGATGGCTGCCCATTATCGAAGCTAGAAATGCGAACACCTTTCTCCTGAACTCGTTCACACACCATGGAAGGAAATAGAGGTGCGTTCAAAATCAACTTTAGAATGCCCTCCGTGCGCATCACTTTTTTCAACAGATTGCACAGAAGTGAAGGAGGAGATACATGAGTGATGAGACGGGGTTTGGCAAAAACAAAGAGCGTGAGAGTGTTATGAATTACCAAGACGTGATTGGGTGGATTCTTGCGAAACATTGAGATGAAGTTGACCGACACCCCTTTCTTTCCATGCCTTGCTCGTGTTGTCCAGACCAAAGAGCCTGGCTCTGACCTAATGCCAGCGAGGCATGGTTCGCCAACGTCAGTAAGTTAAGCTGGTTTGCTATTGTTTGATCGTCATTAACATACCGTGTAAACGTGCCGCTCGCCTTCTTCTCCTGTGACAACGTCTACGGGTTTTAGTGGTGTAATAGTGCTTGGCTCCGTCTTAAGAGCGAGTGTATCAGTTGAAGTCGAAGAGGAAGCCTATAAAGGGTGCATGGCCAGTAAGCTAATCAGCAAGATGTTGCTGCAAGAACAAAAGACACGACAGAAAAAACACGGACACGGAAGAGAGAACAAGATCGAGTGGTCGTAGCGAAAGTTACCGATTTCAGCGGAGCAGCAATGTTTTGCCCAAAAATAGGAGAAGTGGAGCTTCCAGCAAGAGTGGAGGTCAGAGAAAAGCCTGTAGAAGTCAGCGAAGGACTACTCCCGAAGTTGAAGTTGAACGAAGGAACGGAAGAAGAGGAAGAAGAGGAGGAGCTGGTAAGTGAAGAAAAAGTTCCAAAAAGGGAAGAGCCAGAGGATGCAGATGTGGAGAAGTTAAAATTGAAGAGAGAGGACGAGGTGGTGGCACCAGCGGAGGAGCTAGAAGAAGAGGAGGCAGTGGAGAAATCAAAGTTGAAGAGAGGAGCAGTGGCGGGTTTGTCTTTCTTTGATTCTTTGTCCCCAGACTCCGTGGTGTTGGGTTTCCTGAAATTTATTGTTAGTGCCCCTCCCGCAAGCAAGACCAACAAACGAAAGAAGAACAAGTCATGGCCGTACATGCGTTTGGGAGTCTGGTCCTGCTCCTCATTTTCGTTGCCCTCCGTGCTGGGTGCAGCGTCCTCCTGCTCCTTCACGTCCTCTTCAGCTCCCCTCTTTTTCGACGCTGAATAAATAAATGAAAGCACACCACAACATGCTCCGTCAGTTTTTAAAAAAACACACGCTCCCACGCCCCCACTCCACCCCCACGTACCCATTATTGTTTTTTTTTTTTTGGTTCTTCTCTCGCCACTCCTCCCGTGAACTTCCAATTTCTCGCCCTTCCCTTTCTTTTCTCCCTCTCTGGCTTGCGGAGGGCAAAACAATTTTTTTTTTTGGTTTTGGGCGGGCGCTTGGGGGTTCAGTTGCGGACATGTTTTTTCCCTTTTTTTTTGGCCGGCAGCTGCTGGAATCGAGGTCATAACGAGAAGGTTTTGGTTAATTTGTGGTGTCGACATTTTTCTTTTTTTCCTTCTTTTATTTTTTTTTCTTTTCTCCGCTTCTCTTTTCTTCTTCGTTGTTGTAGTTTGCTGCACTCTTCCCTACCGGCAACAAGAGCGGCTCGTTGAAGCGCAAAAAAAAAAGAACGTGTAGCGGCATTCACGCAACGGCTCTTTCTCCTCCTCTTTTTATTTATTTATCTCGAAAGCTCTGGCGCTACGCTTGATCACGCAAGTTTCTTAACAAAAAAAGTATGTATAAATTATGGGCACGATTTGATGTTCCCTCTTCTTTTCACGATGAC
>JAVKOQ010000684.1:0-18648 GCA_031835245.1 Balamuthia mandrillaris
AATGTTACAAAAAACTGTTTGCCAAGAAGGAAGAGAAGAAGCTTTAGGATAAGTTTTGCACCAGCCATTCCAGTCCCTCGTATAAACCATCTCCACTGAGAGCACAACAAGGTTGCAGCCTCCATTTTTTTCCTCGCAACAGCATTGGGTCCAGGATTTGCGAAACTTTGGTCAAAAGAAGAGCAAAGGAGGTGAAAAAGAAGACACAAACAAAAACAAAAACAAAAAAGAAAAGGAGAGCTTACTCTCGGTGGGTGAGAGAGCACCAGGCAAATCCTGTTTGTTGGCAAAAATGAGGATGACAGCATCTCGCAGTTCGTCCTCTCTTAACATTCTTTCGAAATCGCTCAACGCCTCTTCTATTCTCTGTCTGTCATTGCAGTCTATAACGAAGATAATGGCTTGTGTGTTTTGGTAGTAGTGCCGCCATAGAGGTCGTATCTTGTCGGGACCACCGACGTCCCTTTTTGTGTTGTGTTATTATTTTCACATAAAAGAATAAACAACAAAAGCAAAGCAGAGAGAATACCAAAAGGTAAAAGAGACACCGCGATAATCCACTGTCTCCACGTTGAACCCTTGTTTTTTTATGATTAGCGAGAAAGGAGAGCCAAGGAGAGAGCAGAGAAAGGGAGAAAAATAATTAGTACCGATTGTTGGAATAGTGGTAACAATCTCTCCTAGTTTAAGCTTGTACAAGATGGAGGTCTTCCCGGCAGCATCCAATCCAACCATCAACGCTCGATGCTCTCTCTTTCTAAAGAGCAACTTTCCAAACTTTATCTTGGAGAAGAATAAACCTGAACTCTCTTTGGTTGATGAAAGTGGAAATGATGATTTGGAAGAGGAAGAGCTCTGGAGAGTGCCGATGTGAGAAACATGAGAGCGAAAAGCGGCAAAGAAGTTGTCGCTGCCGTTTGGAGAAGACTCGATGAAATGAGTTTCTTCTGGGCCATATCGTCGGTAATAAAGTTGTCTCCATAATTCTTTAATATAAAGAAATAAATGAGCTGAAAGCAGAAGAGAAAAGAAGGGAATGAAAACCATTATCTCTGGCCATGCTCCGCCACAGCGAATTCAACGCACAGACTTGGCATAACGAATACTCATCCAACAAGCTCAGCACATGGAATATAACTTCGTTCGGCAACACGACAAAGTTTCCGAGCTCCGAAACAACTGCCTCTTCCTCCGTAACTCCTTTCTCATCACTATCCAACGAAGAAGATGAAACCAGAAAACAAGTGTGCATCCATCCACACGCAGCATCCAGAACGATTCTTCCGTTGAATGCTTCTATTCGTTTTGGTTGCAACTCATCGGTTTGCAGTTGTTGGTGACCCAATTGCCCGCAACTGGAGGAACCCCAACTGTAACATTCCCCATTCTCAGTTATTGCTATCGAGTGAGAATGGCCGTATCCTCCTCCCGCTGCCACTTTTACCACTTTGGGTTCTTTCTCTTTCAATGTAGACGAAGGAGAAGAAGCAGAAGCAGAAGAGAACGAGATGAGGTGAGGTAAGTATCGGTCTTTCCTATCGCCAAGTCCCAATTGTCCGTTCTTGCCTTGTCCCCAACTAAACACTCGTCCATATCTTGTCACACAAAGCGAATGGTTATCTCCACAAGCTATCCTTTGCACAGGCACATTATCCTTCTTTCCTGGTAGGTGAATTGAGACCTGAACGGGAACGCTCATAGGGACGTTGTTGCATCGATCTCCACTTCCACATTGTCCAAAGTTGTTGCTTCCAAAAGCAAATACTTGTCCGTTACTGCTGAGCATTAAGACGTGAGAGCCGCCGCATGCTATGGAGATTATTGGCCCAAAAGAGGCACCAGAAGAAGTAGGAGAGAAAGGACCGACGGGCTGAGCGACGATAGTGAGTTGGGAAGGATTCTCAATGGACCACATGTAGACCACGTGATCATCTGTGGATGAGAGAGAGAGAAAAGCAAAATGAAAAAAAGAAATAAAGAGGACGCGATAGAAGACCCCAAACAAAGCGTACATGTCAAGACATAAGCCGAGAGAGCAGTGCATGCAAGCTGACATACCGACAACCCATCCAACGCTTTCAAAGGATGCGGCTCAACGGTGTTGTTGTTAAAGTGGTCTCCCCATGAAAATACTTGACAAAACTTGTTCTTCTCGTTCTTCTTCTTTTGACTAGTTCCTTCGTTGTTGTTACTATGCTTGTTGTGCGTTGCTCTTCTTTCGTGAGCAACTGCGATTCCATAAAAACATCCTCCAGAAACCTGACTAAAGTCAGAGGTTGTTTCTTGAGAAGCAACTTTAGAGAGGCCAGGAACCATGCGAGGAGAAAGAAGCGGATTGCCAAAGAAATAAGAGGACCGCCAAGAAGAAGAGGAGGAGGAAGAGGAAGAGGAGGAAGAGCCGTTGCCGCCCCACTGCCAAACTTGTCGTGTATCAGCATCAATGGCCATTGTATGCACACCTCCACACGCTATTCAAAAGAGAGAATGAGATGAAGGAGAGCAAAGAAAGGAAGAGGATTGAAATACAGAAAAAAGATGGTACCAATTCTCAAGGTTTTGGTGTCCTTGAATGCAGAAACTAATGTTGGTACGGCCAATTGTTGCATGTTACCATGCCCTAATTGCCCATGTTTACCTTTCGTATATTCTCCGTCAGCGAAAGAAAGAAAAAAACAAAGATTAAAGAAGAGATAATACCATAACCACAAGTAAAGATATAGCCACCACAAGGAGACGCCACGCTTTCAAACATCGGCTCATCTGCATCTGCTTCTTCTTTCTCCTCGTCATTCTCACTTGGCGTAAAAAATCGCTTTTGACGGAAGTAAGGCAACAAATCGCAACGAAGAATCATGCACAACTGCTCCGGATCTTTGATGCACGAACTTTTGCCTTTGCCTCCAAAGAGAAGCGCTTGCGTTCCCACCATCGTAAAGCTGTGGTCTCTTCTTTCGGCTGGCCATATCTCAGAATAGCATCCATCTGCTTCTTTTTTGTCTTCTTTGTCTTTGTCATTCTTGTCGTCTTCTTCCTCATTTTCTTCTTTTGCTTTCTCTTTGTCTTTCTTATCTTGCTTCTTCTTGTTTATTTCTCCACTTTCTTCGTTCTCTCTTTCTTTTTCCTTTTCTTTCTTCTTGACAAGTTCTTCTTCATTGTTGTTGGTGAAATGCTGAAGTTGCGTCCATAGTCGAAGATTCAAGTCCAATACCCAAAGATCTTGTAAGAAGCCCTCTGCATTACTCCCTCCAAACATTAACATGAAATGTCTCCAAGTCGTCACTCGATGTCGGCTTCTTGCTGCTGGAAACAAACGCCGTTCTTTCTTTTTCTGCTTCGCTTCGGATGAAGAAGAAGAAGAAGAAGAAGAAGAAGAAGAAGAAGAAGAAGCAGAAAAAGCAGAGGAGGAGCACACGAGGCGTTCCCAAGTGGCAGTAGGAAGATGACAGGAGTATAGGTCATCGCGATAGTTGTTGTTCTCATCCAATCCACCGAATACCCAAAGCTTATCAAAGTATATAACAGCACTGTGATTGTATCGACGAGGAACGGGCATTCCTCTGCATTCTATTCTTTGCCAAGAGAAAGCAGAACAATCTGAAGACGAAGGGGATGGAGAAATGCAGATACGAAACAAGTCGTCACAAACGGAGGAAGAATGGTTGGAGCCACCAAAGAGATAGAGGTGACCGTCGCTTTCGTTGGAACAAAGAGTATGGGCACTGAACAACGACGAAAGTGAGATATAGATTGAAGCAGAGTAACAATGAAGGAGAACGAAACACAACGAAAGAAAACGAGAAAAAAGAAAGCGAAAGAGAAAGAGAAAGAGAAAGAGAAAGAGAAAGAGAAAGAGAAAGAGAAAGAGAAAGAGAAAGAGAAAGAGAGAAAGAGAAAGAGAAAGAGAAAGAGAAAGAGAAAGAGAAAGAGAAAGAGAAAGAGAAGAGAAAGAGAAAGAGAAAGAGAAAGAGAAAGAGAAAGAGAAAGAAAGAGAAAGAGAAAGAGAAAGAGAAACGACGAAAGAGAAAGAGAATATAGCGAACGAGGATATAGCGAACGAGAAAAAAGAAACAACGAACTAACAAACCTGCGAGGAGAAGGTTGAACAGCTCCTTTCGTTTCAAGGCGCGACCAAGTATTCAGGGCAAAGGAATAGGAATACAGGTCGTTGTGATAGCTCTCGCTCTGCCCTCCGAACACGTACATTTTGTCGCCAAGAACGGCCGCCGCATGGCCCGCCCTTGGGCAAGGCGGGTTGCCGCTCCAGTCTTTGATCTGTAGCCATGTTTTGGTGTCTTTTTTTATTTTGATCAGAACAAAAAAGAAATATTTTTTTTTAACAAGAGATCAAAAAAAAAACGAAACCAAAGTTGAAGCACCACAGCTCGTTGACAAGAGAGCGGGTGAGGTTGTCGAAGCCGCCAAAGACAAAGCACGAGTTGCCGTAGACTGCCGCGCTGTGGTCGAACCGCGGAGAGGGTACTTCTGCCTTCAAGCTTGTCCAACAACGGGACATCTTTCTCTTCTCTGATTTTTTTTATCATAAAAAGGCGAATTTTCGATGAAAAAAGGAAAAAATCTGCAAATTGGATGATATTTTCAGTTTTTTCGATAGGTATTGTCGATTATCATAATTAATAACATTGTGGATGATATTTTCAGTTATTTCGATAAAAGTTTCATTTATACGATAGGTTTGGTCGATTATCGGAATTCCAAACATTGTGGGCGAAACAAGAAAGAATGTCGAAACGCAGGGAAGAGGAGCTTGCTTTCCTTCAACAGTTGGCTCTGCGAGACAAACCCCAACGATCACCCGTCTTTGACTCGGACAAGCAATACCTCCTTTCCTTGAGCTGGTGGAGGCGTTGGAAGCAATTCATGGCAGTCGTTGCTGCTTCTTCCTCGCCCATGACGATCCAGCCCTTGCAAGAGGGAGTGCCACCCATCGACAACTTTCCCCTCCTCCATTCTTATTCCTTCAGCCTGCTACATGACTGTTGTGTGGCGGTTGTGCTGCAAGAAGATAGAAAACGGGCTTGGCTTTCTCTTGCAAATTCTTCTTCTCTCAAAGACGAAAAAGAAGAAGAAAATGAAGAACAAGAACAACAACAACAAGAAGAAGACGAAGTCGTGATACCATATTACATCCAACAACTGTTAAACCAGAAAAGAGAGGAGTTCAGCAAATGTGAGCTGAGAGAAAAATTAGTGGAATATGTGGACTACGTTTGGGTCTCTGAGAGCACGTGGGAAACACTTCGTCGGTTTGTCCCGTTCTGCTTTGGACGAATTTGTTTCTGCTGTTGCTTATTGTGGTTGTTCTTAAGGTGGTGTGGTGGAGGGCCAACGTTGCAAGCAAGCATTGTGTCTGGCGGGTTCTTTCAGGGGGACATGCTCACATTAAACCCTTGGACCTTGCGTTACGTTTTGGGTGAGAACGTTACCTCGCGGTACGAAGTACCTCTGCACACGATGGTATTCAGCCCACAGCAACCACTTCACGGTTCGTGTTATGCGTGTTCAATGTGTTCGATGGTAATATAACTTAACATGTTCATGCCAAACAAAAGTGATAAAGCAATGCATTTGCAGTCGGGTCTTTTATCCTCCACACCACATTCTTTTCCTCGCGTGGAACAAAGGTGGAGAACCGGAATGGAGAAACCTGGATGACCATGATTTGCGAGCTCTCACCCTCCAGGCTTGTGAAAGTTGGATACAGCCCCAACAAACCCTTTTCTTCCTTTTGTTCAAACGGCCAGATGACACACGAACCATCAACCAAATCACGAACGCTTTACAGACAAGGGTCATTCCTATGCTAAGGGAACAGCCAAATGGACACCAACTCTCCTTTCTTTCGCTCGCAAAAGAAGAGGAATCAAGTTGAGAAAAAGAGTTTTTTTTTAACTTTTGCTTGTTCTTCAATGCTCACAAAGGGAGAACGGACGTTCAAACAGCCCCTTTGTATTTGCCTTCACAAAATACTTTCTTTCCTTCATCAGATCCTCTCTTTCCTTCACTGCCTCCTCTAACTTCATGGGCCAATCCACAAACCCAACAATGTGCTCCACAAGTTCTTTAGGCAGCCTCGAAAACGGAGGGCAGCGCACAATGTGCTCCAAGAACCAATCCATGCGTTGAGGAGGGACGTTGGCTGTGGAAAGAACACGGTGGGTGGGGTCCACCAAGAAGAAGACCAGGATCTTGCGATAGCCCGCTTGGGATTTGTCCTGGAGCTCGAAAGGAGCCACTTGATGCTGCAGAATGTTAGGAAAGCAGAGGCAACGATTTTCCTTGGTGAGAACGGCCCCCAAGCGTTGGTTCAAAGGGTCCTCATTTGAAAGGCCATAGATCTCCCTGACACCACGTTCATCGTTTTGCTCATAGTCTGGCTCACAGATGGCTTGACGAAAGGCCAAACGAGACTCGGTGATATTGTGGGAGGAGAAGTAGTAGATGCCTGAAGCCACAATGTGCTCGTTCTCCATGCCCTCCACGTGCCAGACACCTCCAGAGTAGCTTGGGTTATCGGGAGTGAGAATGATGTTGGCTAGCTTGACGATGACCTGAAGCTTGCGCCCGCCAAGGTCGATAGCGGGAGGTTGGTCGTAGTTCTTAGGTTTGTTGGAGGGAGGAACGAACGGCAACGGTGGCTCTGGGTGTTTGAGCACGCGATTCTTTTCCCATTGTTCGTATCTTGAGTCCTCATCATTGAGGTCTACATTTTGTTCGTCTGGGCTTTCTTCATCATCTGCTTCTTCGTTCTCCTCTTCCTGTTCTACTTTCTCTTCGTCTTCCTCCTCCTCCTCCTCTTCCTTTTCTTCGTCTTCTTCTTCCTCCTCCTCCTCTTCTTCCTCTTCCTCTTCCTCTTCTTCCTCCTCTTCTTCTTTTTCTTCTTCATCTTCTTCTTCGTCTTCATCGTCCTCTTCATCTTCTTCTTTACTTTCTTCTTCTAACATTTCCTCCTTCTCCTCTTCCTCCTTCTCGTTCTCTTCCGCATCCTCTTCTGCATCCTCTTCTTGTTCCGCTTTGCCTTCATCGTGCTCTTCCGATTGTTCATTTCCTTCGTTCTCATTCTCCTCCTGTTCGTCCTTTTCATCCCCTTTTTCCATGTCCCACCAAGGGGGATACGATGGTCCTTCGTACCAGCTGTAAGGATCCACAGCTATCCTGTTCTCGCGAGGTTGATCCAAATCTGTCAGCACTCTATTGAACAGAGGGACAAACTTCTCAAAGATGGCCGCCAAGCAGGGGTACATCCCCTTGTGTCGCACCGGGTGCAGGTTGTTGATGTACGACGCAATGTGCACCTGGCCTGTGACAGCATCCACCTTAAACTCCGCTGGAAGCCACTGATACTTGAGGGACTTGGTCTTTGTGGGAGTCTGCCAGCTGAACGCATTCTTTTTCTGCTTCTTGCGTTTCGGTCTTGGCACCAACGATCCTCCTCCCATCCACTTGAGTGGAGGGTTGGCCTCTTCCACCACTTGCCTAGAAACTCCAGTCACCAAGCAGTAGAGCGAAGGATGGACCAGGTCCAGAACTTGCTTGTTGCTGCCAGGATGCCAGTCCTTTGCCTCCTCCGGCACATCTTCAAGCACTTTCACTACCTCCAACAGCTGTTCCTTCAGCGCATTGGGGATGAGGTGGTCCCCTTGCCAAACCCCATCCACGGCGGCGACTTGCACGCAGGACCCGTCCTCGCGCTCTTGGACGAGATCGGCGTAGAAGTGTTCCAGCTCTTGGAGAACGTAGTCCACCTCTTTCTCTGTGGCTCCTTGTTCCTGGGCCTCGCTCTTCCACTTGGCAACGATGGCAGGGTCCTTCATCTTGCGGAACCATTGCGGCTTCTCTCGAATGGTGGCGCTGAGGGACATGAGACGAAGCTCCACCAACGATTTGGGCGCTGCGCCGTCACCGTAGTCGCCATCGGCGAAAGGGTGAGGGAAGCTCTTCAGCGGGGGAGCTACCGGTTCCTCTTGCTCGTCCTTGGGTCCGTTCTTGCTTTTTTCTAATTGAAGAGAGAGACGGAGTCAGTGGAAGTAGAAATCGTTTGTTTTTGTTCAGAAAAAAAAACTACAAACTTGTTTGCGAAGGGCCATCTTCCGCAGTGGCAGCACCACTACCGTCAGAGCTGTGCCTTTGCTTCTTTCTCGCCATTGTGGTGGTTGTGTTGTTCTTGTAAATATTTATTTTGACGAAGAAGAAAATTTGGTTTTTATGACTTTTTTCACCCAAAATTTTTCTTGGAATAATTTTATAAAAACAAAAAAAAAAAGGAAACAAAGTAGCAAGAAGAGCTTTTGCTACAGTCAGTGACTACTCTTGGCGATAGGGCTGGGGTTGGGCCACGTGGTGGTAACGGAAGTCATGGTTGCTTTGGTAGTTCCGCTTTTGTTGTTGTTGTTGCTGTTGCTTCCATCGAAAATGATCCGCCTCCTCGCTCCATGACCGCCCTCTCCTGACCTCACCGTTCTGCACCTCCTCGTGGGCGTTGTGCGTCACCTGGAGCAAAGCCGTTCGTCGAAGGGTTCTTCTCCACAGCAGCAACAGCACGATGGACAGGCTCAGCTGGAAGGGCCACACCAACACAAGGAACCACCACCCCACTGGCGTCCACAAGCTGTGCACCATGTCCCCGTTCTCATCCTCGAAAGTGGTCTGCCCCAAGAAAGAGCTCCAAGGGCCTTCCTCGGCTATCAACGAGAGCTGTTGCTCGCGAAGGTAGCGCGTGTCAAAGCGGAAGGCGGAGGGCAGCGCCGCGGCGAATGCTATCATTGCCACCGTGACCAGGAGCAGCGTCAAAGCGGAGAGCGCCAGGGAGACGAGCCCCACAAAGCTGGAGCGGGTCGCCTCGTGCCGCCAAGAGGGTGCACAGAGAAACAGAGCCACCAGCAACGACGTCAGCGTGGCCAGGAGGGTGAGGAACAGGTTGCCGGCAAAGACGCTGGTGAGGTGGGTGTAATGCTCCTCTCCCCAAAAGTCCTGTTGAGGGGAGAGGGGAGGGCGTTGCTCCCCCATTTGCCGGCACAGGTCATCGGGGCAGCGCTGGAACTGAGAGAGGTGGTGGCGGTCGTCCTTCTCGGAGGTGCAGCCGACGGAGGCCCAGGAGAAGAGCAGGGAGTAGTAGCAGCTGTCGGAGAGGCTGCTGGAGGGGTGCTGGTGAGGGCCGAGCGCGAGAACGTAGTACCACGGCAGGCAGAGGCAGAAGAGGAGGATGAGGAAGTTGAGCCAGGCCAAGCATGCCACCGTGACAACGCTGTACCGCAGCTTAAACATTGTTTTTTCTTATTCTTTCTTTATATTTTTTTATTTTATTTTTATTTTTATTTTTATTTTTGTGGATAAGTGCGAAATTTCCTGGAGTGAATGAATATAAATTAATTAATTTCGATATTATCATCAAATTTGAGCAATAATTAATCGGACACCGTTAATTATTTTCGAATTGCGCAAATAAAAAAAATTCAAAAAGTTAAAACCACAACAACGAATACATTGAGCGTTACAGGTAGAGAAGAGAAGAGAAAGGAAGAGGAAAGAGGTGTTTGTTGTGTTACGCAACTCTTTTTTTTTTTCGAGTCGGAAAGATGGGAGATAAAGCAGAGGAAGAGCCCAACGAATGGACAATAACAACGGAAGAGGAGGTGGAGAACTCGCCGAACAAAAGCAGTAAGAAGAAAAAGAAGAAAAAGAAGAAAGAGCCACCACAACAACAACAGGAGAAGGAGGAGGAGGAGACAAAGGCCGAACCTGCAGCCAAAGAGGAAGACGCTCCTGCAAAAAAAAGCGAGCCACCAACAGAGGAGGAGAAAGCCGCCTTTCGAAAATATGGTCTTCCGGATGACCTCTTCATGCAGGTCTTGAGCTGGCTAAAACCTTCTGAACTTTGCACTGCCGCTCAGGTTTCTTTCTGTTTCTTCTTTTTATTTTATTTTTATTTTTAATTTTATTTTTATTTTATTTTTATATTTATTTTATTCCTTAAAACTTTATATAATTCTATTATTATAATGGTTACAGGTAAACCACAAATGGAACGACGTGTCTTGCTCCGACGAGCTCTGGCAGGAGTTCTTTCAGTCGGGGCAGCACACCCGAGGAAGAACCAAAACATGGGCATTACGCACCGTCGCTTCCACCAAAGTTTCGTCTCCGACTTCTGCTTCTGCTTCTCCTCCTGTTCCTGTCCGAACGAACAGATCATCGCAGCCGCCAATTCCGTCTGCTGCTTTGATCTCGAGACAGGCTGAGAAGACTACCGGCGCCTCGGCAAGTTCGTCGTCCTATTGGAAACAATTCTACAAGATGACTTGTAAGTCATTGTTCCTTTGTTCGTCTTCTTTTTTTTTTCTTTCTTTCTTGTCGTTTGTTTCTTTCTTGTCGTTTCTTTCTTGTCGTTACTTTCTTTCTTGTCGTTTCTTTCTTTCTTTCTTTCTTGTCGTTTCTTTCTTTCTTTCTTTCTTGTCGTTTCTTTCTTTCTTTCTTTCTTTCTTTCTTTCTTTCTTTCTTTCTTTCTTTCTTTCTTTCTTTCTTTCTTTCTTGTCGTTTCTTTCTTTCTTTCTTTCTTGTCGTTTCTTTCTTTCTTTCTTTCTTGTCGTTTCTTTCTTTCTTTCTTTCTTTCTTTCTTTCTTTCTGCTTTCTTCTTTTGCTAACTTTGTTTTTGTTCTCTTTCTGCAACAAGGGAGAAGAAAGAAAATAGCACAAGAGATATACGACTCTGAAAAGTCTTACGTTCAGTCTCTTCGAACTATTGTTGAGGTTTGTCTTTTCTCCTTGCTTGTCCGCTTTCCTCTCTCTCTCTCTCTCTCTCTCTCTCTATCTCTCTTTCTCTCTCTTTCTCTCTCTCTCGTTCGTCGTTTCTCTTTCTCTTTTTCGTCGTTTCTCTTTCTTTTCGTCGTTTCTCTTTCTTTTCGTCGTTTCTCTTTCTCTTTCTCTTTCTCTTTCGTCGTTTCTCTTTCTCTTTCTCTTTCTCTCTTTCTCTTTCTCTTTCTCTTTCTCTTTCTCTTTCTCTTTCTCTTTCTCTTTCTCTTTCTCTTTCTTTCTCTTTCTCTTTCTCTTTCTTTCTCTTTCTCTCTCTCTCTCTCTCCTCTCTCTCTCTCTCTCTCTCTTCTCTCTCTCTCTCACAAAACCACAACAAAAAAAAAAAGGTTTTTATTGAGCCGCTGAGAGAGAAGAAAGCAGATGCCCCTATAACGACAGACGAAAGGAAGAGAATCTTTGGAGAGATTGAAGTCATTAAAGGATATCAAGAGGAGCTATTGACGGACTTGGGCACACGAGTTAACACTTGGTCTATCGATCAACGCCTCGGAGACATCTTCAAGAACATGGTATGTTGTTTTTTTCTTTCTTTCTTGTTGCTTCTTTCTTTATTCGTTTAACACAAAACAACAGGTTTCGTTCTTGAAAGTCTACACATCCTACGTGAACCAGTTTGATCAGGCCATTCTCCTTTTGGGCCAACTCCTTGCCGAACGCGAAAGCTTTAGAGCTCTTATGACGGTTCTCTTTTTCTTCTTCTCATCTTTTTTTTTTTGGTTTCAGTTCTTCGTTTATTCCTTTTGTTTAGTTGTGCTCACTTTTTTTCTGCTTTATAGTATCTCGAAAACAAGAAGCAATGCCGCGGGTTAAAGCTCAACTCATTCCTGATAATGCCTGTCCAACGCATTCCTCGTTACGTGCTGCTGCTGCAAGACCTCGTCAAGAACACCTACGCCGATCATCCCGATTGCGTAGACTTGCACCACGCCCTGGAGAAGATGAAAGAACTCGCAAAGTACATCGACCAGAAAAAGGATGAAGCCGATAGAATCCAAAAGTTGATGCAAATTCAAGAACAAGTTGTGAACTGTCCTACGGTACGTTTCGTTTGTCTCTTCTTTTTCTTTCTTCTCTCTCTCTCTCTCTCTCTCTCTCTCTCTCTCACTAACTCGCTACAATAGCCAATCGTCATCCCAGGAAGAAAGTTCTGCTATAACGGAATGCTCACCCGAATGACCACCAAAGAGCAAGCTTTTTCCTCCTCTGCGCCTTCCTTCACCTTGAAGAAAACCCAAACAGGAGACTTCAGTCCCACTTTGCGTCGTCGCTCCAAAAAAGACAAAGAAAAGGACAAAGACAAAGACTCCTCTTCAAGTTCTTCCTCACCTCCTTCCTCTCGAACGATTTCCCTCGGTTCCGTTTCTGAACTCACCAGATCGGATGATGCCATTCCTTTTAGTGCCAACTCAAACCCAACTCCACGAAAAGAGAAAGGTTTGGCTAACTTGATGGAACCACTTCATGGCTTTCTCTTCAACGATGTTTTGATACTCGCCAAAAAGACCAAAACGATGAAAAGCCAATTCAGCCTCATCAAACGAAAGATGAACTTTGCAAAGAGAGCCTCCACAGCAAACTTGTTTCCTGTTGCCACCATTTCAGGAAGTGCTAGCAACGAACGGCCATCTTTGGCTTCCAGTCTTACTTTTTCTTCTTCTGCTTCCTTGTTTTCTGCTTCTGCTTCTTTGTCTTCGCGAAGAGCGAGCGAAGACTTTAGTGGCAGCTCAGAAGCAAACGGTGGATTAGGAGCAGGTCTTGAACGTTTTGTTTGGCAAGAAACGATCGCCATCACTCTCAACTGCCGCGTTTTATCGAGCAAAGGTTCTCTCTCTCTCTCTCTCTCTCTGTTGCTCTTTCTCTTTCGTCGTTTCATTACTAACAACTTTCTATATTTCACCGAGTAGCTCCCAACAGGAACACATTTGGATTCCAGTTGGTGGTTCCGAATGAACCTACCCACCAGTTCTTTGTCAACACGTTGGAGGAGGAGCAACGTTGGTTGGAGGCGCTTCGTGGGCTCATCCGAACCGTTCGTAAGACGAATGCTACGGCGAAGAGACGTTCATTGATACTGTTGACTCCTGCAATCAAGAAAAAAGTGTTGTCCAATGGTGAGTTCTTCGGTTTTCTGTTATGCTCTTTCTTGAATTCATTTTTTACTGTACACAGGACAAGGAGACGAAGAGGAAAACGATGAAGCAGGAAACGTAAGTCCTCTTAGTGCGCATCGTGATGTCAAAGCTATAGTAGACCAAGAAGAGCTGCGCCAAAGAAGAAAAAGCATAAACATGGGGAAAGTGATCTATACGGAAGAAGAAGAACTTCCTGTTGCTGGTTCCTCTTCTTCGTCTTCAGCGTCGCCGTCATCATGGAGACGAGCTCGTCGACCGACGTTGGAAAAGCAAGCTATGTTGAAGAGCGCTTCAAGAGGAGTTCGCAGAAAAGAACAAAAACAAGAAGAGGACCAAGAGACAAAGAAAGAAGAGAACGGTAGAGAGGAATCATCCAAGCAAGAAACAAGAAAAGAAGAAGAAAAGGAAGACGACAAGACAAAGAAGAAAGCATCCAAGTCCACCACAACAAAAACCAAGAAAAAGACAAAGAAAAGAGGGCGAAAGCGGGGTGATTCCCGGTGCAAGAGTGTTGAATTCACGCAAACCACCACTATACTCTCTGAATGGGAGATATAGCGACAAAAGAATTATTTGTTGTTAGCTCTCCAATATTGTACTATGTTAAACATCTCCAATAGAATAATTAGTTTGTTTTTACATATCGAGACCAAGCATGAATAGCTCTGCAGCGGCTTGTTCAAACTCTCGAAAGGGATTATCATATGAGAGCTGGCACTTCGCCAAAGCCGAACGTCCTACCCGGAGAGGTGGAGATGTCTCTCGCAAGCATATCACAAACCAGGGAACCGGTGGCTCAGCACTAGGTCATCCAGAACCTTCGTCACCCGGAATGGCCTTGGAATAAGCTCAAAGCCACCTTCCACTACCACCTTGGCAGCAGAAACCTGTAGAACGGAGCTGGGCAATGCACGAAGAACTCTCCAGACTTGTGTGTTTTAAACAGCATAGAGGATAAGACCACTTATGGGACTCACGTACGCCCCACTCTTCAGGAAAGCTATTCGGTTTTTACAGTTTGCCGCTTTCAAAAAGATGGAACCTCTATACTCATGTTTCAAGGGCGTCCAAGTAATTTATCCACCAAAAAATATCATCAAGTTTATTTATTTCACCCTGATTGTTTTCGTCCCCTTCTCGCACCTTCGGTGAAGAGCGTTTGGCGCTGTAGTCATAACAATTCTTTTTTTCCTCCAGAGGGCCACGTGGGGTCAGTTGTTACCTCGAAAAGGTTGAATGGTTATCATAATTGCGGTAGCTTAAAAAGAAAAATGAAGAAAAATATTATGGTGATTTCCAAGAACTTTTGGGAATAATCGACCATCAGGAGAAATTCTTTTCATTTGGTTGAAATGTTTGAATTTTCTTATCTTTTTTGTTAGCTTATAAATAAGTTTCAACCTTCTTCCTTTCTTCATTTTAGCTAAAACATCAACAATAGCGTTACACAAACCAAAAGAGAGAGCAACAAGACATAGCATTGTTCTTTCTGTTCTTTTTTTAAAAAAAAAAACCAACACACAACAAGCATTACACATGTCATCATCGTTATCCTCCTCCTCTTCCTCATCAGAGAGGGAAGCCTACGAGATGGAGGCTGTCCCCTCGGCAGCAACCTCGTCCTCGTCTATGGCTGCCGCTGCGGCCAGGCAGAAAGAGCGAGTGACCAAGAAGAAGAAGAAGAACAAAGGCAAGGAGGTCGTTGGCAAGAAGAGAGTTTATGATGGTACCACCCCCTCCTTTTCTCCCCTCGCTCTCAACGTTGTTGCCATTACACTCGCTCATTTTTCTTTTTGGGCTGACAGAAGAGCTTATCGAAAGCTTTCACTGGTGCGAACCGCGAGAGGTGTTGGAGGAGATCGAGAGGTCTCACCCCAACGACTTTTGCATCATCAAGGACGAAGAGACCATCGTGGAGGCTCTTCATCGCATGGACAGTTCTCTTCTCTTGAAAAGGGTTTGCTCTCTCTTTCTTTCTCTCTTTCTCTTTGCGTTTAACGTTCTTTTTTTTTTTGTTTGCAGGGCGGAAAGAGTGTTTGGGGCAGAACCATTCCTCGAGGAAGGATCGGGCTGTGCGTCAAGAGGGAGACCAAGCCGGTCTTTGTGCAGGAGGGCACCTACTGGCGAACCGGCTTGTTCACCAGGTGGGTGAGGCCCAACCCCATCGTATCTTTGACCGCTCAGTACATCGAGAACCAAACCGTGTCCATCCTTACGCTCACCGATGGGGTAAAGAATTATTTCTCTTTCTTTCTTTCTTTCTTTCTTTCTTTTTTGCATTGACAATTATTGTCGATTATTCATTTATTATTCTTTCTATTAATTTATTTTCGTCTCTATTGATATTTGTCTAACTGTTACGATAATTATCTGACCGATGGATAGGAAGGAGCGGTCATTCGACAGGGCGCGTCGCTTCGCTCGTTGGGCAAAGGGCGTTACATCATCCGCGAGCCCTTCAAGGTGGTCAGGATCTTCAACGAGGGCGACTTCCAGCCGGTAGAGAGGGAGCGAACCACCGTCGACGGCAATATAGAGCTTCGTTTGTTGGGAAGACAGATTGCAGCCAGGCAAGGAAAAGATGTCTTTGGGTGCCGCTTCATCCAGGTGGCTCCTGGATGCTGTGCTGTCGTCCAACTGGGAGATAAGCTTGCTCTCTTCCCTGAAGGATGGTATCAACTCAAGAGTCTTGATCATACTGTTGCTAGGTTCGTTCTCCCCTTTCTCCTCTCTCACTCTCAAAAACTGACTTTGAAGATGAAATAGATGGTTGGACTTGAGGGAGGTGTCGAACACAGTCATGAACATCAAGGTCACGACGTCCAACCAGGCTCAGATGAGCGTCGACGTCTACATCCGGACTCGGTTGGACGATCCTATCGCCTTCACCGAAGCCTGCGAATATTCCGATATGCAAGATGCTCTGGACGACAAGTACGCTCTTCTGTTCTCTCTCTTTCTCCAGAGCAAACATCTCACCATCTTCTTCATCTATCGTTCTTCATATCATTAGGTCTTTGGACGTGATGCAAACATTGGTAGGCAGCCGAACATATGCTAGCATTCTGGAAGACGTCAAGGACGATCAGGACTCCTTCGACATGTGGCTCTCCAGCACGGCCACCGCCAAGCTCCGCCCTTATGCCCAAGAGCTCGGCGGTGAGCTTCTCGAACTCTCCATCGTGCGGAGGAGTTTCAACAAGGACATCCAACGCACTTTGGACAAACAAGCAGAAGTCACTTTGGAGCTCGAGACAAAGAGACAGAACGTGGAGAAGCGGATCGACACGGAGAGACAAGAAGCATTGGCCCAGGCGGAGCGGAGGAGGATCAAAGCAGAGGGAGAGGCGGAGGCCATGAAGATCCAAGCAGCCGCCGAGCGTCACCGCATCGAGGAGGAGGCTTCCGCTCGTGCCAAAGCCGTTCAGCTGTTGGCTGGCGCCTATCAGCAGGTGGAAGATCCGTTCGCAAGACAAGCCCTGTTGAGCGAGACGCAGATCAAGAAGTACCAAGCTTTGGGAGACAAGACGTTGATCATTCCGGAGGACCTCACGAGCACGACCATGGATGGTGTGGGCCGTGCTCTCGGCATGGATGCCGCACGAGAGGCACGAAGAAGAGGCGGAGCATAAAATGAGTAGGCAAAAAAAATAGCCACCAATTATCAATTTTTGTTTCTGTATAAAGAATTATTTGAATAATACACTGTATATATATAATACAAAAATGTCTGTACATTTCTTGCTTCTTGATTCTTCTTGTTCTTCTTGTTCTTCTTTTTCTGCTTCTGCTTTTTGTAAAAATGTCTGCGGTGTGTATTACTTTGTAAAATGAAGTCAAGAAAAAAGAGCTCAGAAGTTCTGCGTCAATGGTGTTGTCGATGGACTCGTTCAAGACGAGAGATGGTGTAGCTTGGTGCGTTGACTCGCTGCAAACTATTTAAATAAAAATAAAAATTAAGAAAAGGAAAGGGTTGTTGTTCAAAAGAACAAACCTTCTTTAGCAACTCTTGCAAAATCTCAAACAACTCCTCAGTGGTAGCATCCTGATGTCCAGCAGCCGGCGTGGCACGCGGCGGCGCCATCTCCGTGGTGGCCCGTTTGCTCTGGAATGAAAGTTTGACGGGCAGGTGTCCTTTCTCGAGGTTGCTCGCACGAGGACCCTCACAATGATAATAACAAGACATCAACAAACCGAGGAAAGCGGCAGAGCCGGCAGAGACGGAGTGGAAGCCAGTTGTCTACTCTACGAAACGTATGCCGACAAGGCTCGAATCCTACACACGCTCATCGAATATAGCGCTAGTGAGCAAAAACAAACCTCCATAGACAATCTCTACAGAGTGATCTACTTTTGTGAGAATCGCATCGACTGTAGCAACGTATTCGCACTCATCTCGAGAAAGACAGTATATGATGCCTGACATTCCTTGATAATTTTTGGTAATCCATTGCGCAATATCTTTAATAACACTCTTTGATTTCTTTTTGACTTGGTAGCTGTTGTTTGTTCAATAAACGGAAGGGAAAAAGAAAGATAGAAACGACAAGCACTACAAGAAAGAAAGACGAGGAAGAAACACAGAGGAAAGGAGAAAGGACGTACATGAGATTAGGACGATTGAAGCTCATGGTAAATGAAATATAGGCACACAGGCCCAATCCCCTCAATATGTCCATTCGCACTCTCTTCGTGGCGGCAGCGGTTAAGGCAATCATCGGTACGTCGGGGTACTTTCGCTTGAAGAAATGGAGCTCCAGATAGTCCTCCCTGAATTCATGCCCCCATTGCGATACGAAGTGGGCTTCATCGACGACCACCCGCTGAAAGTTGCCGTTGTGATAGAGGCTATCCAACGCGCTTTGCAACTTGGGGCTGCGGATGACCTTCTCTGGCGTCACGTGCAGCAGCTTGATCTCCGGGTGAGGGCAGCGCAGCTCGTTGTAAATCTTGTTTGCCTCCGCCAGAGGAGTATCAGCGCCGAGATGCGCTGCTGGAATGCCCAAATGCAGCAAGAACATGACTGCCAATACCAAACAATCACGGTTAGACATGGTGGCGTTCATCTGATTGGTACTAAAGGTCTGGTTACCAAATACCCTGTGGTTGGCTGCTTGGATCTTGCGTTCCCACGGAAATTCTCTCTTCCATTCGGCAGTGGCGTCTGTGTGTTGGTTTGTTGGTTTGGTTGTTGTTTGTTTTTTTTTTTTCGTTGTGTTTCTCGCCCAGAAAGAAAAGAACAGCAGATAAAAGAAAGAAGAAACCAACCAAGACGGGTCGGACAAACCAGGCACCTCAGCTACGAAACACCTCGAGCCCTCTTCCTGCTCGCTTTCAATTCCTTGTGGTTACGTTTCTTCTGTTGCGCTGGTGTAGATGAAGAAGCCATCCCTACTGCTCTTTTTGTGGTACCACAAAAGAAGGAGAGATAAGCCTTTAAAGCAGCTTAATTAACATTAAGACAAAATGCAAAAAGAAGAAAAAGAAGACGAAGAAGAAGACGAAGAAGAAGAAGAAGAAGAAGAAGAAGAAGAAGAAGAAGAAGAAGAAGAAGAAGAAGTAGAAGAAAAAGAAGAATAAGAAGAAGGAGGGGGAGGAGCTGGAGGAATTGTTCTCCTTCTTCTGCTGGTTCCTCTACTTGCAGATGCATGCCCGACACGAGGAGTTAAAGGTGGAATATAGCTTAGAG
>JAVKOQ010000685.1:0-18637 GCA_031835245.1 Balamuthia mandrillaris
GCATAGCAGATATAAGAACACGCAATGATTATCTTAGCTCTCATCTTTATTCTCCCGAAGTTGCTCTCACCTCTTTCCCGCCAAATCACAGTTAGGGAGATTTAGACTTGAGAAATATTCCAGAACCACGAACACATATAAATAGAGTTCCTGTGTATCCGCACACACCCGCCGGAAACCACACACATAACACACACGTATACACACACTTTGTACTGCTCTCTTACTCTCAATACAGTGTTCTTAGTGATACTTCTGCACATCTGCGCCTCCCCTATTTAATAGGTTATGGGCCTCACTCACTAACGCAACACTCTCGCAGTACCCTGTTTCCCGCCCGTCCCGCACCACCTCTTCACAGGAGACAACTGGCAGTACTACCGCCAAATAAAGAATGCACTACATCGTCACGACCTGTACGACTATGCCAAAAACGAGGTGCCACTGATCAAGAAACCCGAGCGTGACTCCGAGGATTTCGACACTGCCAACAAAAAGTACAAAGAACAACAACAAACTCTCGGCAAAGTCACATGTTGTTGTTCTTTGTACTTTTTGTTGGCAGTGTTCGGGGGTATCATTCTCCCTCAAAGATTTTCCTTGGCGACAACTACGCCGTTCCAGCTATCGGCACGGGCACAATCAAACTACAAACAAACCGAGGCTACAACATCGCTATCGACAATGTACTTTACGCACCTGATCTCGCCAACAACCTCGTCTCCGTCGCTGCCCTCACAGACAGAGGAAACCAAGTCCTTTTCAAAGGCAACTTTTGCTACGTCATCGACCAGAAAGGAGAGACCGTCGCCACAGCCACCAAAAAGAACGGAAACTACCCACTCACCAACTTCAACATAATCAACAACGAACAGAACACGGCATACATGGCTACTCAACGACCGCCTTCTACGAACCTCACAACCCTTTGGCGTCGACGTTTAGGACACATCAACATCAACTCTCTCCGCAAGCTACCCCAAATCGTCAACGGCGTCACCCTTGGTAGACACGATTTCGGCACATGCATCGCCTGCATAACGGGCAAACAACACCGTACCAAGATCAACGGAGCGCCTGCATGGCACCATGTGCACTTTCCAAACTTCAACTAGTTCACACTGACGTCTGCGGGCCAATGCAAATTCCCTCCATCGGTGGTTCACGATATTTCGTTACTTTCACTGACGACTACACACGCAAGACCTGGACGGTCTTACGATTAAAGCCGGCGGAGGCGAATATTTCGGCTACCAATTCAAAAACGCACCCACCCAACGAGGCATTCTTCATCAACGCTCCGCTCCACATACACCTGAGCAAAACGGCGTCGCAGAACGAAAGAACCGCTCCATTGTAGAAAAAGCCTTATGTTTTTTGCAACAAGCTCATCTCGAAACACGCTTCTGGGCGGAAGCAGTGCGCATGGCTACCATCATCCTCAACCACGTCAGCACAAAAGCCCTGAGAGCTGACCTCACGCCGGAGGAGGCGTGGACCGGAATCAAACCTAACCTCAGCCACATCCACACTTTCGGCTGCACGGCTTACGCTCTCACACCAAAATCACTACGCAAGAAGTTCGACCCGCACTCAACGAAATGCATTTATGTCGGACCTGTGGAAGACGCCAAAGCACATCGTCTCTACCGTCTCGAAACCAATTGCTTCTTCACAAGCCGAGACGTCACTTTCATCGAAGACGACTTCCCTTTCGCTCCTAACCAAGAGCCCTACCCGTCAGAAGAAGACGACGAACCTTACGATAGCGACACTGACACCAGCACCGACGACGACAGCGACATTTTCAACGACAGCGACGATGAAACACCTACTTCCTCCGTCTTCGAGCAAGACACGAACCATTTGGAAACCAACGACGAGTCACCGGAAGAAGACATCGAAAGCACCACCACAGACAGCAAGGACACCCCAACTTCTAAAACTCCATCTTCAGAAGAAATAGTGGAACAAGGGGGAGCGTCATCCTCACCATCTTACATCCTACCTTCTATGCCTCTAGCGCCCAAGGCTACTAAACGTCTCGCGAAAAGGCTCAAAAGCACTATCAAATCCACCAAAAACCTACGTCCACCCAAAAAGCACAACGTCGCATGGAACGTACCACTCTCGCGAACTTTCAACAAGCCTACAACCACTTCTACTACTACTTCAGCAACGCAAACGGAACGATGATACCCCCTACGCAGCCGCACCCCATCACGTAAAGCACGCGAAGCAGCTCAAGCCCTAACATGCATCACTCGACAGAACCATTTCACACTGCGAAACTACTCCGAAGCCATTTCTTGTCCCGAAGCCAGCTTATGGAACAATGCCATGGACAACGAAGTCGATTCACTTACCTCCAACAGAACATGGATACTTGTCCCCCCCACCTGAAAACGAAGACATCAACATCATAGACTGCATGTGGATCTACAAAATCAAAGAACTTGCAGACAACTCAGTTGACAAATACAAAGCTCGTCTTGTAGCTTGCGACTTTTCAACATCTACTCACCAGTAGCTATCCTCACGTCCATTCAAACTGTCATCGCTTACGCCACACTCTACGGATATCAGCTGCATCATCTCGATTTCGTCACAGCCTACCTCAACGCCAAACTCAAACAAAAAATATACATGCGGCAACCTCCAGGCTACGTCGACCCACTACGCCCCAACTGGCTTTGTCTTCTACAAAAAGGCCTCTACGGACTTCGACAATCAGCTCGCAAGTGGAACAAAACCGTACACAAAGAAATCCTCACCATTGGTTTCTACCAAAGCGAAGCGGACCCTTGCATCTACGTAAAGGCCGAAGGGGGAGAAATCATCATTCTCGCCCTTTACGTCGACGACGTTCTTCTCGCAGCCAAGACTACCAAAGCCATGGAACCCATCAAGAAACAACTCTCCAAAGCTTTCAAAATGAAAGATCTCGGCGAAGCGAAATACATCTTAGGAATCGAAATCCAACATGACTACGAACACAAACGAACCTACCTATCACAACAAAAATTCATCTCCGACACTCTCGAGAAATACGGCATGACGAATGCAAAACTTAGCGTCACTCCACTAGTTCCACATGAGCGTCTCGCCAAACGTCTACCCAACGAACCAAAAATCGACAGCAACATCCCATATCAAGGAGTAATTGGAAGCCTTCTCTGGATTATGCGCGGAACACGACCAGACATCGCCGCAGCACTCAGCCAACTCACTCGATTCTGCTCTGACCCTTCCAAACATCACTGGGCAGCAGCACAACACACTCTACGATACCTCAAACACACTCAAAATACCTGCATTGTCTACGACGGAAACGCACCCAACGCTGACCGACTCATCGGCTACACCGACGCAGATTTCGGAGGAAAAGAAAAGAGACAAAAATCCACTTCTGGATACGGTTTCACTCTCTGCGGAGGACCAATCAGCTGGAGTAGCAAGAAACAAAGCGACATTGCACTCTCAACCTCAGATGCCGAATACGTAGCAGCATGTCACGCAACTAAAGAAGCTGTCTGGCTCCGTCAACTCCTCAAAGACCTCAAACTTCCACAACAAGGACCAACCGAACTTTTCGAAGACAACCAAACATCCACGATCGAAGCAAACACATCGACGTTAAGTACCACTACGTCCGACAGAAAGTTAAGAGAAAAGAAGTTAAACTCATCTACGTCCGCCTTCTCGTTGATGCCAATCACAACATGCTCAATTTTGATGTTCTTAGGGAACCTTTTGCTCACCAAGAGGGCCTTCTCGCAGAACTCACTGGTCCCATCGCGTTCCTGCTTGAATCGCGGCAAGCAAAAGAAGCACTTGAGGGAAGTCTTCAGCCCCAGGGTCGTGGCTGCATCGTGCACCAACGCATCAAAGCCTTTAAGCAAAGAGGTAAGGTTTGGGGTCCGAAAGAATTGCTCCACAGAATAGCTGTGTTTGCAGTGGAAAGCCAGAGTGACGCCCTCAGGAAAGCAAGCTGAGTCCTGGATGGATTCCAGTTTTGTTCTGATGACGTCCGTGTGCAACGCTCGCTTGACGATTGGGATGTTGCTCTCCAAAGGTTCTCGTTTCCTCCGCTTCTTCGGCCGTTCGCCTTGTGCTTCCTTCTCGATTACACGCTTCTTCCTTACTTCTCTGAATGCGCTCTCCCTCTCCATGGCAGGCTTCTGAAAGAATTCTTTGTTAGCGCTTGGCCTGTACTCGCTGTAGAGGTTGTAGGTGAGGGTGATGCGGTGGCCTTCGGCGACAGGAAGGATTTCGTGCTCGCAGTCCGAATAAAACGCAGCCCATTTTACCTTGCGCACAGACCCTCTGATACCCCTTCCTTCGCCAGCTAGCTCTTTTCCCTCCTCTCCCAGCTTATGCTTCTTGTTCTTCTTTTTCTTGTTCACGTTCTTCTTCTCTTGCTTGCTTTCCTTTTTGTTCTTCTCGTCTTTCTTGTTCCTCTCTTTTTTTTCTTCTTCTCTTCCTCCTTCTCTTCCTCCTCCTCCTCATTCGCCTGCTCGTTGGTAATCGTCGGCCGACAAGTCAAAAACCACTTGCGATTGGGCATGTCTCCACAACAAGCTCTCCTCCCTGGAAGGCCGTTGGAAAGCAGACCACCAAAGAGCCGAACATGTCATGCCCGCGAGGTGTGTCCACATGAGCTTTGAAGTGCCCGCCGACAGGGTAGATGTTTAGCTTGTACAGCTCCGCTCGGATCTTCTCGCTGTTTGGTGACAGTATTCCTTTTATCTGCAGGTGTGGGTGTTATTGAAAGGAGTTGAGAACCAGGAAGCAAGAACACAAGAAAGAGCAACAAACCTTATCTAGAATGTCATAGTCAGACACATGGAAGCTGGTGAAGAAATGTTCCGAAGAGAGCTGAAGAGCACTGCGATAACTCGGGTCCAACACCGCTTTGGCGCCTTTCCCGAACGTGGCTGCTGAACAACACTCCATCAGCCTTGCTAACGCTTCTCCTTCGACCTCTTCCGCTGTTCTCGTACCGTCGCTCCCTTCCTCCCTTTCCTTTCGTGAAGAGGAAACGACAAAACACCAGGAATGGGTTCGTTCCCTCCATTTGGCATGCTCTTCTGGACGCCCAAGCGAAGGGGATGAAGGAGATCCGTGGTGTGGTGCCACCACAGCAGAACAACGAGTCCTGGTCTAGCGTTATGGAAAGCCCTTTCAGCGCAGCCACATAAAGATCTCTCCGCAGTTCAGCAGGTGCGGAGGCGTGCACCAGGTTCAGCCAGTGGCGGTTGGTTTGCCGCAGCCGGAGCCTGTCCTGGAGAGAAAGGAAGGCACGATCACACAAAGCTGAACCTCTGGAGGAAGGTCGGGAAGGTTGGTGGTGTGGCGAGCTTCTCTTCGCTTGTTGCTGGCCGAGAGAAAGAGCTGCTCTGCGATCTGGATCTTCCTTCTTTCTTCTTCTGTTTTGTTGTTCCAGAAAGGGAAGAAGAGAGGTGGATGAGCGGAAAGGGAAGACAGTGCAAGTGGGCAGTTGCTACGCTTGGCTTTTCCGTGCTTGCCGCTGCTTTCTTTTGGGGCTCTGGAGAGGACGTAAGGGGGTTTCTTTTCAAAGAGCTTCATCTCCCTGTGGTTGTTTTGATGCCTTTTCTGTTTAGGTGGCACAGCTGAAAGTGGAGTGCCCAACGGCAACGATGATGAGCGCCTCTCAACGCAAGGCCATTGTGCTTGGGGCCACTGGTGCTGTTGGAAAGGTTGGTCCGCTTTCTCCATGGTGAACGAACCACAACCGCGCGCACTTGCTCCTTTCAAAAATCTCATCAAGAGCAACAACACACACAAAAAAGAGTTTGGTCGCTCAACTGCTGCGCTCGCCCACGTTCTCTACCGTCACGACGTTGGGCCGGAGGAGCGTGCCTCTGGAGACATACCTCCACAACAGCACGGAGGAGGACAGCGCTGCCGCCAGCCAGAAGCTCCACCAACAGGTCCTGGAAGACCTGGACCAACTGCCGGAGCACAAGGAGCTCTTCGACGGGCACGACACCGTGTTCTGCTGCCTGGGGACTACCATCAAGAGGGCAGGCAGCCAGCAACAGTTCAGAAAGGTGGACCACGACTACGTCCTGGCTGCCGCCCACGTTGGCAAAGAACAAGGGGTGCAGCAGTTCTCTTTGGTCAGTTCCATTGGGGCCAGTCCCAGCTCCTGGACCTTCCTCTATCGTGTCAAAGGAGAGGTGGAGGAGGACCTCAAGGCCGTGGGCTTCCCCACGCTGAGCATCTTCAGGCCGTCCCTGCTGATGACTGAGAGGGAGGATCGGCCTGGAGAGGTCATCGCCCAGAAGGCCTGGCCTTTGGTTTCTTGGGCGTTTGTGGGTCCGTTGAGGAAGTACAGGGAGATCACTGTGGAGACAGTGGCCAAGGCCATGGTTGCAGATGCAGAGAAAGGGTGGTGCAAACAACAACAACAACAACAAAGAGGTGATGGAGGAGGCGAAGTGCGGCTGTACGAGTCGGATGAGATTCATCTGCTTGCAGCGAAGCAACCATGAAGAAGGGTTCTTCTGTTGTTCTGTTCTCTTTTCGTTTTTCTGTTTCTTCTCCTGTGTGTCCTTCCTATTCTTCTCCTCCAGAAGCAGGATAAGGACGGCGAAGCAACCACTCACCCCAAGCACTCAAACCCCCTTGGGGGGCTCCAAGCTCTTGGAGAGAAAGAGAGAAACCGGCACCAATATAGGAACCCATAATGGGTTTTGCCAAGGCGGGAACGGCGCTTGAAATGCGTTCTCCTTGCCGTCTCCTCCCTTTGAGAGAAAAGGGTTAACCAGAGTGCCCTCCATCTTCACAAAAAAGCATTTTTTGAAAGAAAGAAAAGTGATGTCGTTACTTTGAAAGATAGTCAAGTGGTTAAGACTGTCAGCCGGCAAAGCTGATATTCCGGGGTTCGAATCCCCGTTTTTCATCCATCCCTCAACGACGCACGCTGCCACTCTCCCCGCTTTCTCTTTTTTTTTGCTTCCCTCTCACTCTCTCTTTAGGTTTGGTGCTCAAAGGTTGCCGTTAAGTGAAGGGACGAGGGTGCTCTCTCCCATAATACAGGGAGCGAGAAGCAGGTACGGTCATTTTTTACTGTTGCGCGGGGAAGGAAGGAAGCTGAGAAGAGGAGAAGAGGTGCTTCTTTACGCTTTAAAGAGAAGTGAAGTCGTTACTTCGGTAAACAAAAAATAAATCATGAAGAAAAAACAAAAAAAGCAGAAAACTTCACAAAAAACACCAAAAAAATTTACACTCTCGTCTTCGTTTCTCCGTTAAAAAAAATTAAAAAAAACATATGTGGAAACGACGCACGCAATCACCCTCTCCCTTTCTTTTTTTTTCTTTTTGTTTCGCCCCCTCTGGGCTCTCTCTCTCTCTCTTGTGAGGGTCGAAAACATCTCTCTTTCCTTCAAAGGTCGCTTTCTTTTTTTTTTTTAAGCCTCAAGTTCCAGGACGTCATGAGATATTTTCACGACGTCATGAAATGATTATCAGGACGTCATGAAGTGTGAGTGCCTTTTTCTCCGTCAACTCCAAAGAAAGAAACGAGGAAAAACGACAGAGAGATGATGATGATGATGATGGACAGCAACGACGAGTACGCCACCGCCACACTGCACCTGCCACAAGACGGAAATAACACGGAGCAAGGGGAAATCATGGTGGCATCCTCATGCTTGGAGGAGACGGGTACCGTGACGCTGCTGCCGTTGGAGCTGCAAAGCCATGTGCTGTCCTATTTTTCGCCCCAAGAGCTCTGCCTGACCATCGCCCCTGTTTGTAAGCTATGGAGCGTGTTGGCGATCGACGATTCGTACGTTTCTCTAAAAAATTTTCCCCCCCTTTCATTTTTTCGATTATTTTAAATCAACCATCTTTAAAAATAAAGACGATGGAAAGAGCTGTGCAGGGTATGGTTTCCCTACTTGCAAACTTTCAATGTTGTCAAACCGGAACAACTCTCCTGGTGCGAATGGTTCAAGCTGCAAGGTTTGTTTTCAGTGTTCATCTCCACAAAAAATAAAAATTCATCTGATTTGTTTGTTCTGAGCTATTGCAGTGACGAAAGGCTGGGGGCTGTGTCCTAGTCGTAGCTCGTCGGCGTTACGGCTGGAGCCGGCGACGGAGGGTGGCAGGGTGTTTGTGGTGGCCACCAGAGAGTGGGAGAACGAACGCACGCGGCCATTTCCCCCTCCGCATAAAGTTGCTTGTGGCAACAAACCCATTAAAGAAGGTACCTTTGGCTGTCCGTGTTCTCTTGTTCTTCTTCTTCTTCGCCTTCTTCGCCTTCTTCGTCATCAACTTCTTCATCTTCTTCTGCATTGTTGTAGCTGTTTCGTTTTTCATTGATGTTTCTTATGGCTCGTGTTTTGCAGGTGAACAAACGTACTTTGAGGTATTGGTGGAAACCATGTTCGAGATGGATAAAACGAATACCACATTCTTTCTCAGTCGCAATACAGAGGATGACAACGAAATCGGTGTGGGCCTTATACTGCAAGGAACTTCTGTACGTCCTTCTTTTTCTTCGTCATCTCTTGGGAGAGTTTTTCTGCTTATGAACAGGAACTATGTGACAAAATAGATGAAAGAGTTTCTAGGACAGAACAGTAACTCTGGCGGGTACTACAATACCGGTTGTATTGGCTTTAGCGGCCGTTTTGCTAAACAACACCCTCCTACTCGTTCATTCTCACGCGGTGATCGCATAGGCGTCCTCGTGGATTTAACCTCATCAGAAAGAAGCATGGGTATTACATCCTTCTCATGTTCTGTGGCAAACAACTAATGAATTATACGCATGCAGGATTTTTTGTGAATGGAGAGTGGCAAGGCTTTCTCTACTACCATCTACCGAAGGACAAAGGGCCATACTATCCGGCTGTGTCCCTAAAGAGCGCTGGCAACCAGCTCACCATTTGTCCTTTTCTTCCTGATCCTCCCTCTCCTCCGAAACCATCTGCGCCCACAATCATCAACAATAACAAAAGCGGCAGTGCGAACGTTGGAGGTAAACGAGGTCACAGGAGCAGCAAAAGCAGTTAGTTCGTTCGACAAACGAACTTTTATGTTTAATCTTTTATTAACGGTCTCTCTCTCTCTCTCTCTCCAGCTATCTTCTCTCTCTCTCTCTCTCTCTCTCTCTCTATCTCTCTCTCTTTCATTCACTCTTCAATATAAACACTGCATAGGCAGCCTTATTCTATTTACGTGTTTTCTTTGTTTTTCTGGTTTTGTTGTTTCAGTCTTTGGCGAGCCAAGTCTCGTTTGGCCCTGAACCACGGAGGGCAGTCCTCCTCGTCATACGTATAATCCACGTAGATCTCTTCACCCTTTCTAATGTTTCGAATGCTCTTTAAACACTTGATCTTTCCAAAACGTGGGTGGTGATAGTATGGATGATAGACCGAGTTATGATTGCTTACTGATGGTTCTGTTTCCGTTCTCTCTCGTTTCCGTCCCATCTCTCTCTCTGCCTCTGCTTCTTTCTCCCTCTTCTTCTTGTTCTCCTCGTCTTCCTTCCGTTCTTGCTGTTCTTGCCGTTCCTCTTCCCATTCTTCAATAGTGTCAACAAAACGGAAGCAGTGGTTGGCTTTATGTCCCAAAGAAGCGCAATAGTACTGCAACGAGTCGAAAGGAGGAGGCACGTCCACAGCCCATTCGTCATCAATGGAGAGTGCGTTGCTCGTCTGGCTCCAATCTCGTTCGTCGTTGCGCTCGTGCCGTACCTTGATGCCAGCGTAGAAGGAGAGCACCGTTCTGGGCGGGATATCTCGTTTGGCAAAGAGGCCCTCTCCTGCTCCCTCAATGTTGGATTGCTTCACGTAGACCCACTGTTCCTCGTATGGATCTGGCAGCATTGGACAGAGATACTCCATTGATGTGATTGGCGGTTCTTCTCCTACGTCATCTTCTTCATCTTCGTCACTGTCTCCTTCTTTGTCATAGTCTTCTGCCTCTTCTTCGCCCTCGTCTTCGTTCCTGTTTCCGTTGACTGGCTTTGTTGGCTCATCCTCACTGTCTTTGTTAGCTTCCTTGTACGCTTCTTCTTCCTCTTCCTCCCCGCCATCGATGGCATCACCTCCGTTCTTAGCAGCACAACGAAGAAGATAGACAGCAGAAGAGTATGCCCTCGCAAGAGGGTCCAGCCTGCCCTCCGCCTCAAAGAACCTGGCACCAACCATGTCCCCATGAGCATCCCACTCTCCTTCCAAGAAGGAGCCATCCTCTCCAAAGTAAAAACGAACGCTCTCCCCTTCCACATGGCCCCTTTGCCAGGTACCCTCCAGGCGGCCACCACCCTCCTCCTCGGCAAAGAAAAGCACCCCAGGGCCGTGCCTTCGCCCTGCCTTGTAGCTACCATGATAGACCAACCGCCCCTTGGCGTCATACTCCCTGACGTCGGCCCCTTCCAACTCGCCATGATGCCACGTTCCCTCCACGCGCGCCTCCCCTTCGCCAAAGCGGTAGACACCTCGGCCATGCAGGCAATCATCCTCCCAGTTACCCTCCAGACTGGACTGAGCTCCCTCAGGCGTTTCCTCGTCTTGGACTTGTTGGCCTTGTTCTTCTTGTTCTTCCAGCTTTCTTTTTTTCAGGGAGGTTGTTGTCACAGCCTCGTTGTCGAGCGATGCGGGCTCTTGTGGTGCTTGTTGAGAGTCGGCAAAGACAAGGCAGCCGTGGCCGGAGCGTTTGCCCTCTCGGAAGTGGCCACGGTAGCGGGCGACCAACACCCTTGCGCGACCTCCACCGCTGCGCTCGCGCGTCCAATAAGACAACGTCCCTTCTCCATGACGAAGCCCGGTGGTCGGGTCTATCTCTCCTTCATAGACCTCCTCCTCCTCTTCCTCCTCCGTTTCTTCTTTTTGTTCGTCCTCCTCCATTTTCTTTCCCTTCTTTTGAGTGGGAGAGGTCACATCATGTCGTCTCGGAACAGGTGACTTTTATTTATCCGCTATCCTCCGAACCTACCAACCAAAAATCAAAAAAAAGTAAGTTATCGATCGAAAGTCGACAGATTATAAGTTGTCCTTCTTCGTGACAACTGACGTGGTCCGGGTGACATCAGCAGGGAGGCCTTTCGATTGGTCAACAATTATCGACAATATTTTTTCAACTTGTCAGCAAAAAGGAAATAAAAAGAAAACCACAACTCCACCAAACAACAACAAAACAAACAAACTCATCAACACAACACACAACACCCCCACACCCTACACCACACACCACTACACCCCACTACACAATACTACCCCACACTACACCACATTGAAGCACACATGATGATGATGATGATGATGAGAAAGGCTCACCCATTCCATCCAGCAGGAGTTTACTCTGCTGCTGGCTGTCGTGCCCATTGCTACGCCCCAGCTCCTGGCCTCCGCCATGCGCTGTCACTCACACAACAACGACAAAGCAGAGCATTGCACCTCCAAAACAACAGCCAGCAACAACAACGACACACAACGGAGCACCTGAGCCACACCACCACCTCTACCACCTCCCAGCAAACAGGTCAACCACGGCGTCACCCAACCCAGTTGTCCCTGCCCACCATCAACGTCTTGCTGGAGAGCGGAGGCACCTCAGCCTCCCAACGTCCTCTCTTCCAAAACGTCTTCTTCTTCCAAAACCAAAACAACAACAAAAACAAGAAAAAGTCTTCCTCTGTACTTAGAATGAGGAACAAGGAGGAAGAGGAAGCGGACTTCCAAAGCGAGCTGCGACACATTGAGGTGACGGACGATGCTGTGAGGCTCGAGTTCTCAGAGACCAACCAGGAGTACAAAGACCTGGCTGCCCTCATGTACATGACCGAGGAGGAGAGGGAGGAGCGGCGAGTGCCAGACTGGTTGGTGCCCATCAACCTGGAGAACCGGGTGTACTGCGGGGGAGGCGCCACCGTCTTCTTGGACAAGAACAAGGTCACCTCATTCCTGGTCCAGCGACATCAGCAGCTGAGGCCGCAGCAGCTGCCCTCTGCGCCGTCTTCCACCTCTTCTCTGTTTCAACATTCTAACAAAGAGTAAATAACACTTGTACAAAGCAAAGGAATAAAGAAACAAAGAAAAAGAACAAAATAGAAAGTAAACCCAGCGTTGTTCTAGAAGTAGTCTCGAGCAATCACTCCATACAGCTCGTTCCAAGCACCGGTGCTCAAGCTCTTCATGGCAAAGAATTCCTTGGCCTTCTTGCTGCTCTTTTTGCCTTTTTCGTAGTCGGCGATGTAGCCCTGCACGGTCTTCTTGCCAGCTGCCTTCATGCCCATTGCTGCACAGATTTGCTCCACCGAGTACTTGCCGGAGACGTGCAGGGCCAATATCTGGTTGGGTTTGCCTTTCTTCATCAGGTTGGGTGCTGAGTGGAAGCGATAGTTCTTCATGATGTAGTATTCCATGCCGTCCAGTTGTTTCTTGCCTGAAAGTCCTACTCTCGGGCTTGCCCACAGTTGTGCTGGTGCAGGTTCTTCCTCTTCTGCTTCTTTCTTTTCTTTTCCTTTGTCAGTATTTTTCTTCTTTGCTTTTCCGTTTGAAGAGGAAGAAGATGATGATGAAGAAGAAGTGTCCAAAGGAGCAACATAAAGTTTGCTACCGGGCCTCGTTGCGGCCGAAGGAACATCAGCAGTTTCACAATGGGTCCCCACAAAGTCTTGGATGGAGGGGCTGTCGCAAAGCTCCAAGACGTGGTCCACCACCAAACAAGGGCCTTCTATAAGATCTCCTGTTGGCTTGTTCGTTACGGGATCGAGCGGTTGGATGGCGCGAATGAGGATTCCGCCGTAAACAGCAGGTTTGCTGCTTGCTGGCTTTTGTCCACCAAATGTCAAGTCCATTCCTTTGTTGGGAATGTGTGAGTACAGAATAAGAAAAGAAAGCAAACTAGAAAGAGAAAGAGAGGAAAGAGAAATGGAGACAACACATAGAACGAGAACGTAAGAAAAACACAAACCTTTGTAAGAACCGCCTTTGTACCCGCTGCCGGTGCGATGGAAGTACCACTTGCCGCAAGTTTGCTGGCGTTCATCGCAATGAGTGAAAATGTCGATGTGGTTGAAAGGACCTTTGAGATAGAACTCTACTTCTACGAAACGATGTGGCTTATCATTGATGTACATCGCTGTATTCACGTTAAGCATTTTTTGTAAAAAAAAAGAGGAAGAAGCAGAAGAAGAACGAAGAAAGACGAAGAACGAAGAACGAAGAAGAGGAAGAAGAAGAAGAAAAACAAAAGAACAAGAAGAAGTAGGAGCAAGAATAAGCAAAGGAGAAGGAGAGAGAGAGAGAGAGAGAGAGAGAAAGCAGAGAAAAATACCTGTTTCGTTGAGTAGTCGACTAGCGATAGCCGTAAATAACTCAGCATAGGCAGCCCTGACCTCTTCCGAGTCTCCTTTGTCTTCCTTGGCCAACTCCTCCAGCTCAGGAAAGGCCAAAATAGTATCTCTCAGCCAAGTCTCCGGGTTCTCCATTGTTGTCGCGGTGGAAGTGGTGGAAGAGGACGACGAGGATGAACTGGAAGATGAGGTGGCCCTAGTTTTTTTCCTGGGTTTTAACGCCAACGTTGTTGGTAATACTTTTATTAGTTTTTTACTTCTCTCTTCACTTCGCCTCTCTCTCTCTCTCTCTCTCTCTCCCCGAAGAACAAAAAAGCGGTAACGCACTGTTTTGGTTCTTGTGTTTCTTCCTCCTCCTTAGGCTCGTCGTTGGTTTCCTCTTGGGTGGGAGTCTCCTCCGCTTCCTTCTTCAGCGCTTGTTCTGCTTTGGTTTGGCCCGTAGCCGCTTTTCTCTTGCGCGTGGTTCTGCTGCTCATTCTTGTTTTTCTTTATCTTTTATAATAGTTTCGCGCCAATTTTTTCTATAATAATTATAATTTAATTCTAGGAAAAATTTCATTACGTATTGTTCCTTTGATGGGTAAATTTCGTCAAGTGGTTTTGTCCACCGCAAGACTGATTTGAGTGAAGACAAACATTATCCTCATCCGAAGATTATACTGTTTTGGTCGGTTCGACGCTCATGCGCGACAACTTTGTTTTTGAAAAAAACGAAAAAAAAAAAAGCGAAAGAAATGGAAGAAGGAAACCACTCCACCGACTCAACGACGAAAGCCCAACCGGTTGTGGAGCTAGAAGAGCTGTTCACGTTCTACGCTTCTCATGCCGCTGTTCTCAACAGCCATCGTTTCGATCGTTCCGTACGGCTTCACATCTTCGCATTCCATTTTTATTTTTTTATTTTTTATTTTTTATTTTTTATTTTTTATTTTTTATTTTTATTATTTTTTATTTTTTATTTTTTATTTTTTATTATTTTTTTTTATTATTTGTTTATAAAACAATAAGATGGGTTAACAACGATGCGAAACCTTTGACAGTTGGGCAGAGTGCAAGAACGCTGCAACGCGCTTTTCGCGAGGGACTATGAGGTCCACCTGCTGAGCAACCCGCGTGGTGAGCTTTGTGACTCCTACCCGGTGGAGCTGATCATCCCGCAGCAAGAGCTTTTCGTGCCTCAACCAACCGTTGGTTTGTTCTTCTTCTTGTTGTTGTTCGTGTTCTTGCTTCTGGTTGTTGTTCCTGTTGTTCTTGTTCTTCATGGTCTTCTTCTTCTTCTTGTTCTTGTTGTTCTTCTTGTTCTTGTTCTTGTTCTTGTTCTTGTTCTTCTTCTTGTTCTTCTTCTTGTTCTTGTTCTTGTTCTTCTTCTTCTTCTTCTTCTTCTTATTATTGTTCTTGTTCTTGTTCTTGTTCTTCTTCTTGTTCTTCTTCTTCTTGTTCTTCTTGTTCTTCTTCTTCTTCTTCTTCTTCTTCTTCCTCGCTGTTGTTTCTCATTCTTGCCCATTTCTATTTCTGCAACAGTGAATGAAGGACGAAATATGGAGGACCTTTTCGTGGAGGCATGTTGGGCAAGGTCAAGGTCCCGCTTCCCCGTTCCTGTCCTCATATTCAACAACAGGAACATTTGTCGTTCGGGAGCTTTGGCGGAGGCGGCTGAAATAGGCATTCGCAGCAAAGCAGTTCTTCCCGTCAAAACGTATCATTTCTTACTTCTTTATATGTTCTCTCTTCCTCTTTCTACTTACTTGTTATCACCTTCACCCACAGAAAAGAGAAGCTCCGTTTCCGTGGAATGGACGCCGAGGTGTTACGCAAACTCTCTGTAACACATGTACTGTTCCTCTTCTCTCTGTCTCTCTCTCTGTCTCTCTCTCTGTCTCTCTCTCTCTCTCTCTCTCTCTCTCTCTCTCTCCTCCCTCTTATCGTTTTGTAATGACACCCTTTTTACAAAAAAGATATGCGATTTGATGGTGGACCATAAAATGAAAGTAATGGGTGTTACAACAGCAACTTCAGAACATCTCTCAGCTGAAATTTATGCCAATGACTTTACTCTCGTTCATATCCCTTATCCTGGTAAACCTTGTTCTTGTTCTTCTTCTTCTCCGTCTTCTTCTGCTTGCTGTTGTTGTTGTTGTTGTTGTTGTTGTTGTTGTTGTTGTTGTTTTATGTTGTTGTGTTTGTTGTTGTCTTATGTTGTTGTTGTTGTTGTTGTGCTTCTTCGGCTTCTTCCCCTTTGTAACTTTTTCATACTTTTGCTTGTTAGGAGTGGACTTGTACAAAACGTGGTCTATTGGGGGTTACAACAGTAAATATCCTCTTCCATCTATTTATTTTAGTTTGCTAAACGCACTCATCGTTATACTGCAGCACAAGGGCTTTGTGCGAATTGGAACAAAATGTCTGTACAGATTTCGGTTCCCTCACAATTCTCCTTTGTTGAGTGGCGTCAATGCACTTCTTGGGGCATGAGTATGTTATTCTTCTCTGTTTTCCTCTTTCCCTCGCTCTTCTTCCGCTCTCACACATGCATCTTTCTTCTCTTTGCTCTATTCCCATTGTTCTCATTTGTCGTTCTCTTTGTAACACAAGTTACTCTCACACAAAATTATTTGAAGACCATGCTTTCCATTCTTGTTAACCCGCGAACAGAAGACAAAGGACTGTTAGTTCATTGCGTCTCTGGTACATCTCTCTCTCTCTCTCTCTCTCTCTCTCTCTTCCTCTATCTCACACACGTTATTTTTGACCATAAAACAAAGGATGGGATAGAACGCCGTTATGGATCAGTTTGTTGCGTTTAAGCCTTTGGGCAGACGGCGTGGTTCATCATTCTTTATCCGCTGAAGAAATGCTCTATCTCACCGTTGGCTATGATTGGCTTCTTTTTGGGTTTCTTTCTTCTTTCCCTTTTTCTTCCTCTTTTTAATAGTTTAACGTTTCTCGCTCTCTCTCTCTCTCTCTCTCTCACATAGCCATAACCTTTTGGGACGATGCAACAAAAGCGAAGAGATCTTTTTCTGGTACCTCTCCGTTTGTCCCTTCATTGCAGATGAGCAATTCTCCATCTTCACAGCCTGGTCCGAATTCCAACAGCAATCCTCATCAGCATCTTCATCTCCCTCGAACAAAGAACAACAAGAACAAAACGACTTTACTTCTCGTTATCCTCGTTGCGATGCTGAGGAGAGGAAGCGGAGGATTGAAGCGTATGCTAAGCTTGGATTGTCTCTCTATCAAGACAAGATGAGACCTCTCTTTCGCCAATCCGGGTCGAAGCAAAGCAAGGAAGGCGGCGAGGGTGAAAATAACGACCGCGAGAAGAAGAAAGCAAACAAATGGACTTCATTCTCTTCTCGCTTCAAATGAGCGAAACCCAAAAATAAAAAATGAGTCGGTCGACAATTAATTTATGTGGACACTTTATGTCGACATGAATTTAGCAGCTCAAAAGATGCACAAAAAGTGATGAAGTGCTGCACATGTGAGAACCGGTTAATTAATTAATTTTAAATTAATAAATTCCAAAAATGGATAATCTTTTAATCTTTTTTCAGAGAAAATGACCTAATGAAGCACCCGATTTTCCCTCTAATTTCTGTTCTCTTTTTTGTTAATAAACGAAAGTACAAAATTCGTTTTGCTCTTCACTTCTGGCGGCCTTCAGCGAGAGGAGAAAGAAAGAGTGAGAAGGTCACGACCCTCCAAAAGCGAAACAAACCCACCGGTAGATTTCTTTTAAAAGAAAAAAGCCAATGGCTCAAGTTCTCGAAAATAGGTTTTTTTTTGATCCTCTTCTATCTTGTATTTATTTTTATTGTTGTGTTCATCGGATTAACCAACGACACAACGCATAGAGAGGACTGGTCTACCGGCGGCTCCTCCACCTCGTTGGATCAGCTGCGTGCCGAAATGGCCGCCATCAAAGCTTCCTCTTCTGCTTCTTCCACTTCCTCCAACGAAGCCGCAAGAAAGAGACAACAACGCCCCATAACTTCTGTTCCTGAGAGGAGAGGACCTCCACCGCCGCGCAAACCCCTTCCTCCCACTTTGGCCAGAGACGACTCCTCCTCTTATGCTTCTTCTTCTGCCTCTTATGAAGAGCTACCAAGAGCAGAAGGAGAAAGTCATCACCACCACAACAAACGGACAGGCAAACAGGCCAACACGGTTGCCTATAGAAGAGCGGTGACCTCCACTGTTCTCTCGCGTAACCACAGCAACAACGGCAACAGCACGAAAAAGTTGCCGCCATTACCTCCTTCTCCTGCTTCTGCTTCTTCGGCGGGTCGTTCGCCTCTGACTTCTGCTCACTTTGCTTCTCCTTCTTCGACTTCGTCTTCGTCTTCGGCCTCTTCTGTAGCTTCTTTTTCTTCTTCTGCTATTCCATCTGTTCGTTCTTCCTCTTCTTCTTCCTCTTCTTCTTCCACAGCAACAAAAGATATAAACTCAGAAGAAGACTTGTTGCGGCTAGCACAAGAGAGAATCATGCAGCAGCAACAACGGCTCGACTCTCTCAACAGTAACAACAAGAACGAAGAAGAGAACCTGAACTCGGCAGCGAAGAAGAAGTCTACGAAAAAGAAAGACGAAAAGAAGAAGAAAAAGGGAGTGAAAGGAATCATCAAAGCAAAGAAAGAGAAGAGAAAAAAGAAATCGGAGACCGACGTTGAAACAAACAGCGAACTGCATGAAACGTCTCCAGAAGTTGTGGTGGTGGGAGGCTTCGTCCAGAAAGACGTTGCCGACATCGACTCTGCTTTCGTTCGGGACACGTTGAAACGAAACTGGCAAATCATGAGAGAGAACATGGCAGCAACAACGGAACAAAGCGAGACTGCAACAGAGGAACCACAAAAAGACAATGAAGAGAAAGAGAGAGGAAGTGAAACGGCTGTGAGAAACAAAGAAGCGGCTGAGCAGAGAAGAAGGAAGTTGATGGAAGCAAAGAAGCATCTTACTCAAGCGCCGATGTATGTCTCTCCAGTCCCTGAATCAGCGATTTCCTCTGCTTCCTCTGCTACTGCTTCACCGTCATCTTCTCCTGCTTCAGCTGCTGGAGAGGGTGAAACGAACAACAACATCAACAACGAAACACAAGAAGAAGGCATTCGAATTAAAGTTGATGCTCAGAGAAAAAAACGATTGCCTGCTGGTCGACAGGTTGGCACGCGTAAAGTCCCCAACATTAGTGAAATGTTTGAGACATCTCGTAAGCTTTTCTAGTCTTGTTTTTCTATGCTCTTTTCTCTCTTCTTTCTTCTCGATTTTAACTTGCTCTCTCTCTCTCTCTCATTGTTC
>JAVKOQ010000686.1:0-18633 GCA_031835245.1 Balamuthia mandrillaris
CAGATGAGCTGCACCGAGCTGCCTCGGAACTTACAGAGCGCTGTGGCCTGCGGGATAAAGTCCATCACATGGTACGCAGCTGTCTTCCAACAGTATTCAACCACAGAGCGCCTTCCATACTTACTTTTTAATGCTTTCTTCATTAATTGGAAAACAGGCCGGCGATTTTTTGCAAATAGGGCAACACTTGAAGAGCGAGGGTTACGATGCCATTGTTTCATGGCTCACCGTGCTTCATATCGGCAACCGAGAAAAGCTTTTCCAACTGGTTCGTTGATTCTTCGCTTCTGTCATCCATCTCTCTAACTGGGAAACTCGTTCTCGCTCGTGGTGTAGTGTTACTCGATTCTGAAGCCAGGAGGCGTCTTCTTTGCTGAGGACTTTTTCGAGAAGGGAGCGTTGACGGCGGCAGAGAAGAAGACACTGGAAACGGAGGTGTTTGCTTCCTACATTCCATCCATGTCCACCTACAAAGACCAACTGGAAAAGGCTGGCTTCGAGCTCGTGAAGGTGGACGACCTGACGGAGGACTGGACTGCTTTCACCCAGCAGCGAGTAGAAAAGTTTGATGCGGAGAAGGAGCAACTGATTAAAGTGCACCGAGAGGATACCTACAATCGATTGAGATACTTTTACAACGTGGTGCGAGAGCTCTATGCTGGAGGAAACCTCGGTGGCGCCAGGTTCATCGCCAGAAAGCCTCTGTCTTCCTAAGAAATGTTTGCTCTGGTTTGGTGGCTTCCCTTCTGCTACTTATGAACATAAACAAACAACTTTTAAGCAAAAGAAGAGAAGAGCGAACCGAGTTTTGAGGTACAAACAACTATCGTTTTCTGGGACTTAAAAGCCTTTTTTCGTTCTATTTTGTGGTGAGACAAACAAAAAAAACAGGAACAAGAGCAGAAGCAGGAGAGGGGAAACACGGGTTCAAGGTCTTCCTCGGGATGGTCTTCCAAAGCCTCGGCCTATGCCTCTGCCTCCTAACGCTAAAGTGTGAAAAACAACAGAAGGGTGAGCACACAAACCACCGCTGCAAAGTGCCAAAATAAAGCTAACAGTACCTTTTTGAACACCAGCGCCTTTGCCCCTTCCAGCTGCAGACTTGGTGTCAACAGCCCGGAACATGGGAGCGTTCTTCAACATGTCTGGTAGGATCATGAACCGTATCTTGCTTCCTCGGATGTAAACTTGTTCCAGGTTTGTGACGCGGCCGTCTCTGGCTGTGTAGGTGATGTTGCTCATCTGGCAGTTCATGTTGTCTTCCGTTTCTGCGAGGGTGCCACGATAGAGCTCTCCGGTCTTCAACTCAACCGTCACCGTGTGTCCTTTGGCTTCATGAAACACCTTGATGGGAATGCCGATACTCATCCTTGCTAGATCTCTGTGTTTTTGTTCTTTTGGTTCTGCTGTCGATCCACGCCGCCAAGCACCACCACTCGCACGCTTTCTTTTTCTTTTACTTTTTTGCTACTATCACAGACCCCTCATGCGACCGGTGGAATGCTCCTCGTGCAGATTTGTCGACAGAAACCCAATTTTCCTGATTTTCTCTCGGCTTCCAGTGGCTGCCCCTCAAGCGAGGGCCGTAGTGTGTTGTTTTTCCGCAGAAGCAGCAGCAGTTTTTTTTCCCCCATTCCTTCTTCTTCCCGCAATAATAGCAGCAGGCAAAAAGAAAAGCAGCGTCTCGCAGCGGATTGCACAAAGCAAGGTTCTTGGGGCCCACCTCTTCTCTTTTCTTTCGCACACACAGACCACCGAGCAAACATGGTACACACTTCTTCGCGAGATCGTCCAACCTCTTTTTTTTTTGTTTCTTCCCTTGCTTGAGAGGGGCTTGTTTTTGCTGTTTTAGACACTTTTTTTTTTTATTCCTATGCTTTTCTTATTTTTTCCATCTGCGCCTCCTTCTTTCTTTTTTGCTTTGTCGCTGGCCAAATAGGCAGAGGAGTCAGTAACAGCCTTCACCATAGAGGGAGAGGAAGGGTATGACACTAGCCACTTGGCTAAGCAGGACAGAACCACCCTCGACCCTGCCAAGCTTCACCCTCTCTCCCCGGAGGTTATTTCTAGGCAGGCAACCATCAACATTGGTACCATTGGCCACGTAGCCCACGGAAAATCTACAGTTGTTAAAGCTATTTCTGGAGTGCAGGTCAGTCACTGTCTTCCCTGTTCTCTCTTCCTTCCCAATCCTCTGCTTTTTATTGTGCCCCCTTCGCTTGGTTTGCTCACTGCTCGTTCAAACAGACGGTTCGCTTCAAGAATGAGTTGGTGAGAAACATCACCATCAAGCTTGGTTATGCCAACGCAAAGATCTATGAGTGCGACAACCCTAGTTGCGCTAGACCTGGTCGCTTCCGATCTTTTGGCAGCAACAAGGAGGACGTGTTCCCTTGCCCCAACGCTGGTTGCAAAGGCAAAATGCAGCTGAAAAGGTTTGTATGCCTTCACAATACAAAAAGATCCGTGAGCTCATTATTTTTTAAAAAACTTGCACTCCTTTTAAGACACGTATCCTTTGTGGATTGTCCGGGCCACGACATTCTCATGGCTACCATGCTTAACGGTGCAGCTGTCATGGATGCAGCACTCCTTCTAGTGGCAGGCAATGAGTCCTGTCCCCAACCCCAAACCTCTGAGCACTTGGCTGCCATCGAGATCATGAAGCTTAAACACATTCTTATTTTGCAAAACAAGATCGACTTGGTAAAGCAAGCTGCTGCCAGGGATCAACACAAGCAAATTCTTACCTTCGTCAAGGGTACGATTATACTGTTGTGCCTTTGGTGATTCTCTCTCACTAAGTTGTTTCGCTTATGTTGGGAACTTCAATAGGAACGATTGCTGAAAACGCGCCCATCATTCCCATTTCTGCACAGCTCAAGTATAACATTGACGTTATTTGCGAGTACATTTGCAAGAAGATCCCCATCCCTGTTCGGGATTTCACTTCTTCCCCTCGTCTCATCGTGATTCGATCCTTTGATGTAAATAAGCCTGGTACTGAGGTTGATGATTTGAAAGGAGGCGTTGCAGGAGGCAGTATTATCCAAGGTGTATTGAAGGTATGCAAATCCTTCACTTACTCTTTGTTGTTTCTGAACTAACGTCAGTATCGTGCTCGTATCTCCTGCTTTATTGAAGTTGGGAGATGAAATTGAGGTGCGCCCCGGAATTGTTGCAAAGGATGCGGATGGCAATGTGAAGTGTGTACCCATCTTCTCCAAAATAGTGTCTCTGTTCGCAGAGCGTAACGATCTGGAATACGCCGTACCCGGCGGACTTATCGGTGTCGGTACAAAGATTGATCCCACCCTTTGCCGAGGAGACAGACTTGTCGGACAGGTAATCTCTCTCTCTCTCGCTCTATGTAGCGAAACAACTCATAACTTAATCCTTGCCGAATAGGTTTTGGGAGAGGTTGGCAAGCTCCCAGACATCTTTACTGAATTGGAAATCAACTTTTTCTTGCTGCGACGTTTGTTGGGTGTCAAAGCGGACGGAGACGGAAAGCAAAGCAAGGTCACCAAACTCACCAAAGGAGAAACGTTGATGGTCAACATCGGCTCCACATCCACCGGAGGACGTGTCATCGGTGTCAGGAAGGATCTTGCCAAGATAGTTTTGATCTCTCCTGTTTGTACAATGGAGGGTGAAAAGATTGCTCTCAGCAGACGTGTCGAGAAACATTGGAGGTTTGTTTTCTCTTCCTTCTCTCTATTTTGTAATTGCTTTGGAAGGGAGGAAGCTCATCTTTATCATCATCAGGTTGATTGGATGGGGTCAAATCTTGAGCGGTTACAAGATCCAGGTTTCCTCCTAAGTGTTTTGAAAAGGAACAAAGATAAAGAAAGAAACAACACTCATTGCGACATGATGACAAAGAAGATACTCCAGAAGCTTTCTCTCCCAATGACCACTAATCACAACCAAACTTGCTTGCATAGCGGCGGTCTACCAACTGCCTTCCTATTATTTTATTACTTCACTTTTTTTTTCAACCACTTGCTTCTCGCTTCATCCTCTTCCCATTAGCACCGGTAGGGGCGGCCGATTGGGACCAACCACCAAAGCAATGCTTTTGGGGGCTTTTGTAGTGGTGCTGGTCCACCACGCTGCTGGAGGAGGTGCGGCACAGTGCCAGACACACGTCGAACAGCAAGTCCCTGTTGGCCGCCAGTGCTTCCCCTCCTACTTTACTCTGCAGCAACGACCCTCCCACCACTTGCACCTATTCCCGTTGTTGTGCGTTAGAGAGACACTCACAGAGAGAGAGAAAGAGGAGAAGAGCGAAAACCTGAGATGGGCCTAAGCAACAAGAAACGCAGTACTCATAGACAGCACAGCAGTGAGTGGTTTGGTTGCAGCTGTAGCATGAGAAGCGGGGTATGCCGGTCTGTTGAGAGGTTTGGCAGCAATGCCGCCGCTCCACGTCCATTTGGTCTTTTCGTCTACACACAAAACCTGTCGTTCACCACCCACCCTTGGTTTGTTAGTTCTTGAAAGTAAGCAAGAGCGAAGAAGCGTGGCTGGAACAGTACCCCTATCATCCGTGAGCCATTCCTTTCCCTGTACAGTATTTCTACAAGTCTGCTCTCCCCCGTCTCCTTCCTCTGCTCCTCCCTCCCCTTCTAGCTGCCCTACCGCTCCCTCCATGCCAGTCGTCTTGCCATCACCAGCGTAGTCCTGTGGCTGTTGCTGTGATGGTTTGAAAGCACCACCACCCAACGGCAAGCCAGCACTTGGCTGCGCTGAGCGGTCTCCACGAAGGGAGCGTAGCAGCAGCACATACCACCACTCGGTGCGGGGCCGCCGTGTTTCCTCCTGGGAGGTGGCCCATATGTAGTAGACCAAGGCCAGGAGGATAGCCACGAGGATGGCGGCCAGCATGGCCAGGAAGAGGCGTCGCACCCTCCGTCGTTTTCTCTTCCTTTCTCGTCTGGAATGCCTTTCGGAGGAGAAGTCGGAGTAAAAAGCCTCCCACTGGGCGTAGTTATCGTAGGCTGGCAACCACAAAAACGAAACAGAACAGAACATGAGCAAGCAACAGAAAGAGGAAGATGAAAAATGGATGGAAAGCTTACATAGGCCATAAAACCGTTCTGGCCTCTCGTTTACTCCTATCAAAAAGTCTTCAGGCGTTTCTACATCAGGAGCCAGCCGAACGTCCATGTGGAGGGCAGACTCGTGGTCCTGTCTGAAAACGTCTGTTGGTGCCTGCCGCTCCGCTTCCTCACCACCTGCTTTCTTCTTTCATCCAAACTTTTGTTTAGCTCCGAAGAAATTCGAATCCAACAGGGTTTGAACCTGCGACCCCATGTGTCAACAAATGGAACTGCGGGCCATCGGGTTCGAACCTACACCCCTTCGGATGCAAAAATAAAGAAAGAAGAAAGAACGAAGAGCAGGAGGAGGAGACAATGGAAGCAGCAGCAGCAACGACGCGGCCAGCGCAGCTTCTGGATATTGTGGCGGACCTGCTGCAGAGCTCGGCGGCGGAGCACAAAGAAAAGGAGAATGTTACGGCGTGGTTGGCCCAGCTGCCTTTGCTGAGCTCGCTGTTGGATGAGAGCAAAGCGTTGGCGGTGGAGGCCATGCCGGAGAAAGTCTGGCGGCAGTGGCTGCAGCAGCTCTTTCAGCTCATGGCCCACAAGAGCCCTATTTTTCGGTACATCTCCCTCAGGTTCTTCTCTATGACCCTTCAGGAAGTAGTGTCTTTGGAACCACTCAGCGAGATCCTTTCCTCCAAAGGCGAGATGCTTCTCACTCTTCTTCCTCAGTTATTGACGGTACTATTCTTCTCTCTTTGTTTTTTGTTTTCCACCAATTTTAAAACGCTCTTTTTTTTGTTTTTTGCAGCAAGCTGATCGAGGACGACCGGTGCCAGGCCTAAGAGGAGCCGCTGCCACCACCCTGGGTCGCCTCGTTTTCAAAGTCTGCTCTTTCCCTCAGCTCCGCCACGACCACCTTCAATCCTTGGCCAAAGCCGTCAAAGCGCTTCTTCGTCCTTTCAAGTCTTATCCTCCAAATAATGCCGAGGTTTGTTTTTGATTTTTTCTCTCTTTGTTTTAGAATTGTGAAAGAGGCTTTTATGTTCTCAACGCCGACTACTAGACAGCAGAGATATTGCAAGCGTTGTGTTTGTGTCTGCGTAGCATGACCACTTCGTTACGTTCACAGCTGCAGAATATAGAGGCATGTTGTCTACCGCTGCTCTCCAGCGAACACCCTCCCACCCGTAAGGTTGTTACCTCCACATCCTCTCGTGCAATGACACTGGCAGTGTATTTATCATTAGTTTTTCAAACACAGTTGGCTGCGACTTGCCTTACCTTGAAAACTGTTTGTGGTGAAGCTGAAGAATGGAGACAAACAGTTGGGCGTATTCTGTTGTCTGTCCATACTCTGTTGGACGTTACATTAGAACCCGGTATCTCTCTCGCTCTCGCGCGCGCGCTCTCTCTCTCTCTCTCTCTCTCTCTCTCTCTCTCTCGCGTTAGTTTATTTCGTTTATTTTTCAGCCAAACTAAGACTACCGACGACAATTCTCAGACACCGAAAAGTTTCCACAGGACGGGCCTTTGGTTTATTTGGCATATTCGTTTTCTCCACGTGCCAACTTCCCGATGGACTTTGCTCGCTTATCCAGATATGAATGCCTTTTTGATGGACTTTTGCAATGTCTACAGCAATGTCTGGAAGGTCACAACACAGCTCACTTTCCAGTTAGAGCGGTGCCTATAGAGGCCATTTTTCACCTACTGTGTCGGATCTTTGCCTTAGACACTACTTCCTTATCAGTACGTTCGAGTGGCTCAAAAAAAGAAAGAAACGACAAGAAAGAAAGAAAGACAGAGAAGGGGAGAGAGCCAATATGAAATATACTAATGATTGCACCGATATACAGGATGGATACGATACAACAGACTGCCTGCTTACTCAGGCCGAGCTTCGCAGCGTTCTTCCGTTCCTTCATAGACATGCGTACCAATTGTTGAGTGCATTGCTCCGCTGTGCTCATCGACAGTTGCTTCCACTCTCTGCCACCATTGGCAATCTATTGCTACAATCCTTGCAACAAACTGCCCAAGGACCACTGACTAGCGTTCGTCCTGTTGTCCACCATTCGATCGCTCAGTGCTTTACGATATTAGGATCGGGTCTATGTCCACACTTTGCCGCAGAGATATTGGGTAAGCTGTTGGCCGAGCTGAAGACCTGCTTTTTGCAGTGCCAAGTGGATGAGACCACCACTACGCTTACTGCCCAGCGGTCAAAAGCTTCTAGGAAGCAAGCTGTCCACACAACACCCGTTGCTGCTCAGCCACTGGGTCAAATGCAGGTGCGTTCTGTTTTTCTTTGCAAACTAGAACGAAGAACCGTTTACTTAACTGAGGAGCAATTGCGACAGTATTGCGGAGCAGATGCATCAGATGCAAGTATGCGAAGCCTGCAGCCTCTGACTGAGGCCATTTACGCGATAGTAAGCCAAGGCGGATCCCTGCTGCCACACTCCCTGCGGCAGCAACTCGATGCTGTTGTAGTGTCACTCCTTAGTCTCTGCAACAAAAAGGAGCGCCTTCGCCATCGACCTACCGCCAAGCAAGACCTTAGCTTCTTTGCCTCCACCGCCTATTACCACGCCCTTGCCTCCTCTCCACGCACCAGAGCCACTTTATACCAGCTCCTCTTTGCCTCAGTGCTCTCTCCGGTAAGTGGCCTACCAACAGTCTTCCCTTATGCATTAGACCTCTTCACAGCAGGCAGTCACGACCCGTCTCCTCGCGTCGCTGCGTTGTGTGGCCAGTTCCTGCGTATATGTGAGGTTCACATTCATCCACGTGTGCCTCCATCACTGATGCCACCTCCTATCCCTGCCTCTTCTACACTTTCCAATCTAATAGCAAACATGACGAATGCTGCCACTACTCCTGTTCCCTCATCTCAGCACTCTCGGCAACCGCCAACAATATTAACAACACAACAACAACAATCATCAGATAAGGTAACTGATCTTTTGGGGGGCACGCCTCCAGCTGTGTCTACTTCAGAAAGCTACACCTCCACCGCCACAACTGCCATTACTACCACCATCACTTTCAATAACGCTTCTTCGCAGCCATCTCATTCCAAAGTTCCGATTATTGGACGAGAATCATCCTTGCCATCAACCACAGTTGGTTCTATCACCCTCCCTGTGCAACAAGAAGAGGAAGAGGAAGAGGAAGAGAGAGAGGAACCGTCGCACGGTATGGAATTAGAGTCGGCAGAGGCGGCTCCTAAAGTTGCTGTTCCCAAAACTACCGTCACCAATAGCAGCACTTCTACCGCCAATACAGCCAAATCGCAGCAACCCCAACCTCAAGGCCACTTGTTGGAAGAAGCGGAGGAAGACGAGGAAGAACTCCCCGAGATTGTGGACGATGATCCCGATAGTGGCAGCGGAGAGGAAGAGGAGGAGGAAGACTATTGATGCCTGCTGGTGCTTGATGATGCCCCCAAAAAAGCAAAAAAAAAAAAAAGAAAAAAAAGAAAAATGCCTGAGGGTTCAGCTACGTCGGTTGGCCCATTTGCGCCGCGCCCCCCCCCCTCATATGCTCTCTTGCAAACAACCTGCTGCCGCAGCCAAACAATACCACCCACCCACCAAAAGGCAACAAAAAAAAGTTAACATACCCCCCCAAAAAAAGTTTAACACCAATCAAGAGGATCTTCGAAGGGCTCAAAGTAGAAGCGTAGACTGGCAAGGGAATCGCCTTTCATTCGTTTGTTCTTTTTTGCACGGATAACTTGCGGTTTAAGACTAGAGTGTTTCCGCTCGCCCTCTTCCCCATTTTGATTAGCTTCTCGTTCACCTTGTTGCTTTTTCTCGCCATGTCTTCGGTTTTCTTTCGAAAGAAGAAAAAAACATACAAGGAAGACTCTGCAAACAAGGAAATTGCCGCTACTATCCATGCCACCGCCACATCACCACCTACAGTCTCCTTTCAATCAGATTCTCCCAGCTGCTCTCCTTCTCCTTCTTCACTTTCCTCCCTGTCTTCAGCTTGTTCCAGTTCCTCCTCTCCTTCGTCAAGCTCTTCAAGCAGTTTTATATCTTCATCTGCTTCACACCATGGTATGGAAGGAGGAACTCCCTCTAGAGCTTTGGCTTTAAAGAAGCACATGAACGCGGAGCTAATGGCCACCATGCAAGCCAGAGCCTTGGCTGGTTCCTCTGGCAGCGTATCTTTCAGTACTCCTCCAAATAGAGCACCGCCCACATCAAGCGGCCCGACTCACCACACTGGCACCTCTTCCGCCTTCCGCGCAGGCGTTCCTCATCTAAATACGGCTCCCAAAGGTACATGCTCTACCACGTCACGCCCCTCTTAAAGCCGTCCTCTTTGCTCATGGTTTGTCTCACTTTTTAACTTGGTTGCTGTGTTGCAACCGAAGACTTTGTGGCAGGACAAGTTTATCCAGAAGGTGGAAACATGGGGCCAGCCTTTAGCAGTGGCGGCCATCGCGACACGCGCCCATCCAGTGGTAGAACTATATCCGCACAACAAGAGTCCTCCGAAGAGTCGCTTGTGGTAGGCACACCCGGTGGCAGCATGATAGAGTTTAGGTCCCTCCCATCTCACAATAAGGACCCATATCAACATCATCACCACAGCAGCTCTGAGGGAGCAGCCAACAACAACAATAAAGGCTCTTGGAGCCTCCGGCTTCCTCCAGCGCCCACTATGCCGGAAGCCTCGACAAGTACTGACTCCTCCTCTCCCGTTGACTGCAACAATGACAGTGAGGCAAGGGTGCTGCCGGATGAAGTGCGTCCTCGATCTACAATGACAACAATGCTACCAAGCGTACTTCCAGGATTGCATCATGGTACACGTCCGGTCCCTCCCGGCAAAGTGAACAGACGCAGCAGCACCATTACCACACCAGATGCTATTCATGCGGCCAATAGTCTGTTTGAAGTGGAGGCTGCCACTGCCGCTGCCGATCAAGCAAATATCTTTGACGAGCGGGACTCAGAGAGCAACATCCTGTTCACGAATGACACAAATGAAGGAGGTTCTGGAGACAAACAAGTTATCAAGGGAGCCACCATAGTCAAACTGGTAGAACGCCTTACTTTCCCTGCCTATCCTGGTAAGGTCCTCCGTCTCTCTCCTACTTAGCCCTTTGTGACGTTCGTTATCTAACGTGTCCTGTTAGATCCCGATTTCATGATAGCGTTCTTGATGACCTACCGGTCATTTACTACCGCCACTGAGCTATTTAGATTGTTGATGTTACGGTAATAACGTCCAGTCGCTTGTATACAGATAGCTTCTCCCATTTACACTCTTTTCTATTTTACATTCAAAGGTATAACATGCCGCCTCCCCCCAACATAGCTGGTGAGGAACTAGAAAAGTGGCACAAGGCTGTTCGCACTCCAGTTCGCTTGAGGTTTGTCCTTGCGCCTTTCCAGTTTGCAACTATTAAACTAACCAAATTAAAAAAAACAAGGGTGGTGAATGTATTAAAAGCATGGCTTCAAGGTCATGTTTATGACTTCGCCGAGAATTCTACTCTCATGGAAACTTTCAAGCACTTTACATGTAGTGTAATGCGGCTCGGTGGAGACTTAGCGATGGCCAAGGCAGGAGCTCAGTTGGAGAGAATCATGGAAAGAGAGGTACTGCTTTCCTTCTCTGTCTATGATTTTATTGATCGACTAACTAGCATATTATTGCAACGTAGTTGGAAGGAAAGAAGAAAGAGAAAGAGTTTGTGTTTGATCACCCTCCGCCGGCTTCTATCTTGACTATCGCCATCAATCCAAGTGGAAGGTCGCTATCGGTGGATTACAACGACCTAAAGTTTATGGACTTACATCCACTAGAAATAGCAAGACAGCTGACCCTCATCGAGTTTGACCTGTACCAAAGCATTAAACCGTGGGAATGTCTAAACCAAGCATGGACTAAGGCTGATCGTCTGGAAAAGGCTCCTAACATCATATCCATGATAGAGCGATTCAATCAGGTACCTAGGCTTACTGTCCAAGGAACATCTTGGTGTTTTGTTCTCTCTTATAGCAATATTATTGATACCTGGTATGATGATTATGCAAAAAGGTGAGCAATTGGGTGGTAACCGAGCTGGTTTCTGAGACCGACGAAACGAGCCGCGTGAACGTGCTAAAGCGGTTTATTGAACTTGCAAACGTAGGGTCTCTCTCTTTCGGTCTCTGCACCAAGAACATGCAAAAGCTAACCGCGATATTCAACCTTTCTTCCATATAAATAGGAATGTAAGCAGATCAATAACTTCAACGCGTGTATGGAAATAATATCAGGGCTAACCAACAGCAGCATCTATCGACTAAAGACTACGTGGGCGGCACTCCCCACCCGCACTCACGAACTCTTCGAATCCCTCCATGAGCTCATGTCCCGAGAGAGAAACTATCAAAACTTTAGAGCTCATTTGCATACGGTGGATCCGCCTTGCATTCCCTACCTGGGCGTGTACTTGACGGACCTGACCTTCATCGAAGATGGCAACCAGGACCTCATACCAGGGTCATCCCTCGTCAACTTTGTAAAGAGAAGAAAAGTGGCAAGCGTCATCCGTGAGATTCAACAGTACCAACAGACGCCCTACAACTTTGCCTGCGTGACCTTCATTCAAGACTTCTTGCAGAATCTGCGACAGATGTCTTCAGACGAAGCCTATAATCGCAGTTTAGCTATCATCCCACGTGGTGCCTCCTCCAAACTAACCAGTAAACAACTCAGAGAATCTAAAGCCAGGTACAAGAAAAAGTTAAAGTCTGAAGAGTCCAAGAAAGATGTGAAGAGCTTTTTGAAACACCGGGAAGACTCCGGCCACCATGGAGACCATTCTCCTGCGCCTTCTTCCCCATCAGCAACTGCCTGTTCTTCATCCTCGTCGAACGACCTACTCGGCCACAATTTTGACAACCTTGAGTTGGAACATCAAGATGGCTATCGCTTTTACGCAAAAGATGAACCAGGCAAGAACATAGTGTTAGAAGAGACAGCGACCAACCGGCCAGTCATCAAAGCCGGTACCCTTGAAAAGCTGGTTGAACGATTGACTTACGCTAAATATCCAGGTTGCGTTTTTCACACTTGTGCTCAACCGGCAGTCCTCTAATACGTTTATTTTTTTCTCGTTTTCTCCAGATACGAACTTTCTTACCGCCTTTTTGCTAACGTATCGGACCTTCACGACTGCAAGGGAATTATTCGATTTGTTGGTTATGCGGTAAATGTCCTCCATTTTTCTGTTCGCTCTGTCTTCCTGACCGTTGCTTTCTCCAGTTTTCGGCAGCCTCACCCTAAGAGCATATCTTCTGAGACTCTGGAAAAATGGAAAACGAATGTTCTGCTTCCAGTGCAGCTGCGGTACGTAATCTTTCTACGACTCCATTTTGTTTAAAACGTATTTGTTTAACCTCCTTTAATAGAGTGTTTAACGTACTCAAAACTTGGACGATAAAGTACTGGCACGAGTCAGATGACCATTCTTTGGTGCAACGGATGCTTAGCTTCACGGATGAGCTGAAAGGAGTTGATGGCATGCAGAAAGCGGCATCAGGTCTTAAACAGCGATTATTGGAGGCGGTGGATCCAATGAACAGTATGGGCAGCGATACCATTAAGCTTTCAGGCGTTGGCATTATTTCAGGAAGGCTATTTGAAGGACAGCTTAAACGCAGCACCAATGGAGTAAAAGGGGGCACCGTCACCTCCATTCTCTCGCTGTCGGCAGATGAGGTGGCTGCCCAACTCGCAATCGTGGAGCACGCTCTGTTGCAAGCCATACAACCATGTGAGTTTTTAACTTTGGGATGGAGTCAGTCAGAGGACTGCGTTCGTCAAAGTGGCAGCAAGCCAAGTAACGCTCCGAACATTTCCTTATTTTTGCAGCACCGCTGTCGAGTACGGACAACTCTCAAGTTTTTTCTGCTCTCTTACTGGATTATTAACATCCTTCCCTTTCGTAGGTTTCTCAGTGGGTTCAAAACGAACTTCTAAATACTACTAATGCCCAAAATAGAACAGCTCTTCTGGAACTTTTTCTGAACATAGCTGAGGTTCGTTCATTTTCTCAGTTTTCCCATCGTTAATGTCCATACATCCTCATGCTGTTGCAGAAAAGTGTTGGCTTGAAGAACTACAACGCCGTGGCTGAACTGATAAATGGGCTCACATCACCTACGATAAAGAGCATGACTGCTGCATGGGAGGTGAGTGCACAGTCTTTACCCCCCTTTTACGAGCAGTGCTGATTCTGACCATATTGCCAAAACAGGGGATGTCTGGCCAGTCTGCCGAAATCTTCGAAAACCTGAAGGCAATTTTTCAGAGATGGGAGAAAGACCCCTCCAAGCACCGGGAGGAAATGAAGGCCATGATACCGCCCTGCGTCCCGAACCTTGGTAAGACACATGAAGAGTATTCGTTAGACTCGAAGTCCCTCTGATCTGCATCTCTTTTCCCAAACGCAGCACTCTATCTCGATGAATTACAGCGTATTGATGTGGAGCAACCCTCTTTGACGGGCGCATTTCTTATCAATTTCGAAAAGCGGCAAGCCATTGCTTCCATCGTGCTTGAGATACAACAGTTTCAACGCTCCTCCTACACCGGTGTCATTACACCCTCGCCCGTCATACAGGACTATTTCTGTTCCGTTACGAACAGCAGAGCCAACATTGAATCCCGCTCTAGCGCCAATCACGCCACAAGTAAACCAAACGCGCCGCCCCCCGTCGCATCTCGTGTCGGACGATCTACACGACTGAGCACCGCTGCCGGCCACTTTCCACAAGAGCCAACAGCGGACGGCCAACAGTCTGGTAATGCAAACGAATCATCTCTTCAACAGCGTGACACTGTGCTAAAAGGTATTTCTCGGGTTCTGTTTTTTTATTTCGTTTTACTGAAGAAGAGTCTTCTTTTGAACAAAAAGCATTACTGGGGGATGCAAAGTTGCGAGAGGAGGTAATAAGCATGCTACTACCTGATCTACAACAGCAGAACAAGCGCCAAGCAGAGGAGATCTCCCAACTACAGCAAGAGCTCGCTGCGGTGCGTTGTGCCAACACAAGAACGTTGTAAAGAGAGTAGAGTACATTTGGATGATGCTCGATGTACATTCTATTGCTTAATCTTAAATGTACGTTAATTTAGTTACTTCAGTTTAAAAATAACCACTTCCAAAGCAATAAATAAAACAAAAATCCACTTGGAAAGGAGGAGCGTACCTCCTTAGAAGGTTTCGCGCAAGCTAAGAGAGAGTTTGTACGGATTTATATCCTTTATCCGCAGCCTTATAACTTCTCCCACTTGAGGCTCACTAGGTAGTGCAGTGGAACAGGAAATGCCAATGTGGCGCAGCATTATCCTTACAAGGTAGAACGGATAAAGGGGACTGGGGGGAGCATCCACCCCCATTACCATCCCTTCCAACACCCATGCCGGGTTTTCTTCCAGCTTCTGTTGAAGAAAGTGAAATACCCAATACCTTTCGGAGGCGCGGCTGATGTTCTTGACCTGATTCATGGTATCCTCTAAAGCCGGAAGTAGTGAGGCCATCTCCTCATGCTTGAACGGCACGTCCTTCGTGGCTAGATAGGACTTGAGCTGGTAATGCGCCAACACGTCCACATACCGCCGTATAGGTGAAGTCACCATTAGGTAAGCGTCCAACCCGAGCGCATAATGAGGCGCTGGTGCAGCCGCGATCCTCGCTGGGGACATGTATTTTATCATCGCCATGTTCTTTATGAGGCTGGGCAAGCCCTTGGCCTCAATACTTGTCAACAACTCATGATCCATCTCTCTCGGCGGAAGTTGAGAGCGAAAGGGAACGGCAATGCCTTTATCCATGGCAAACTTGGCTGCCAAATTGTTAGCGAGTATCATCATTTCAGCTACCAATTCTGCATAGCAGAAAAGAAAGTTTAATTGTTGAGAATGCTGTAGATGATGAGCATTACAGGTGGAGATAAATACCTTGTGCAGCGGTGGTTCCGGATTCAACAGAAACATGAATGTGGATTTTGCCGTTTGGGCCTTCTTCCAGCTTAATCAACGGTTTTGGCAGGTGAGAAGAAAAAGACCCTTGCCTGCGTCTGTATTCGCTCCTAGTGGCCGCCAATTGGTTCAGCTCCAGCAGGCTACGAACATCCTCTTCAGCCAAGTCATGAGGCACCTTGCATCTATCCCCATTATGCCGTAGTATGTCATCCAAATGCTCATATGTCAATTTCTGAATCTATTGTTGTTCACCGTTAGTTTGGCTGTATATTCGTAAAGAGAAGCAGCCGAAATGTGAAGTAAGGGTATCATTGAGGAATCAACCTTAGAAATAGTTGATGGAAAGATTTCGTATCGCAATAGTTCGCCATCGGCTGATAGTTCAGCAGCAAACGTAAGTGCGTTAGTCTCTTGATTCGCCTCAAGACTGTATCTATTGTAGTGAGAAGGGCCCATCATTGGGATTGTTGTTTCAGGAAGATAGATGGAGGTAGCTCGTTTCCTGATGTCGACATCAATTTCACTGTGTACATGAATGTCGCTGGTTGGGTCAGCGATATGAACGTAGATCCACCGTTCTCCTAATGGCCCTTTCTGTAATGGCAAATATAGGTTAGCTATATAGGATAGCGCGCTCCTGAGAATAGAGTGAAGCATACCCTTGGGTCAATGCTAATGCCATCGTCTACCTCTTTCGTAGAAGCACTGTCAATGGTAAACACAGTGTGGTGGCGCATGTCATGGCGAGCCCAAATCGATTGTTCCATCCATCCACTCACAGTTATTGGCAACATGGGCAGAGGTGGAAGCGGTCTTGCGGCAGCATTGATAGTCGCAGGAGCAGTAGGTATGGTTGATACCGACGGCTTCCTATACAACGGATGGTCAGAGCTGAGCAACCCGTTTCGTGCTGCATATGCCAAGTGATGCGGATTATCGAATGGAAGGAGTACATTCGCCCGGACCAGCATGTCAAAGGCATCAAAGGAAAGCGCACGACTATTCAACGGTACGAACACGGAGCGAGCAATGGTACTTTCCTCGTGCATGGGGTCGTTGGTAGCATACTGTTTTAGTAACATCAGACGAGGATATCCAGTTGAGTCTTCGTCTAGTACGTGTTTTTTCCATATTTGTTCCTCCCAGTCATCACTACTGTCACCACCATCTCCTTCGTTCTTGGCGGTCGGGATGGAGGAGCGCAAAACAGCATGAAATTCCTCCTCGCCTAATATCTTTCGAGCCAACCTCCGCAATAGCACTGGAAGATTTTTCATTTTTTGTTTGATCGTGGTTTGTTGCTGTTGTAGTCGCTGTGCTAATCGGTTGCTGGACGTAGAGATACCGTTTTTGTTGGCACGTGAAATCTTTTCGTGTAGTCGCAACAGGAACAGCACGTGTTCCTTGTCATCGAGGTCGAGCAGTCGAAGCTGGGCTTCCATGCGTTCATTCTCCTCATTAGAGAGAACATAGAAGCAAGTGTGCTTCCTTGCAAAGTATTGAGGCGACTCGTAAAGCAGCCGATGGGCCGCGTGCATCCATACCGTCTCGTTTATCTTGTGTTCATTATCGCCGCTGATGCTTGCGCCCATTTTCTTATTATAGGCATGGACATTGTCTTTACCGGAGTGAAATGCATGGAGCAATTGAACAAGCATTGCGCTCTGTTTGGAAGTTGAAAACACGTTGGGAGAAGAGGAAGAGGAAGAAGTTGATGAGGGATGAATTGTGGAGACAGACGGAGAAGAAGCTTCTCGTTGAAGAAATTGAACCACCTTTGACAAGTTTATAGGTTGGTTGACGCTTTCTTCACTGCTCAATTGTTGCCATAGCCCTTTTACTTTCTATCCCATTTTTAAAAATGGGCCACAAGAAAACGTCAACCAAAGATAGAAAAGACTACACGGATGTGGGAGAGAGAGAGAGAGAGAGAGAGAGAGAGGGGGGGGGAGTTAGAGAATCTAAGCAGTAAGACAAACCTGTGGCGACAGCCGAGCAACCAGTTGTTCGCTCTTATGAATAATACGTTCTAGTTCTTCGGCACTTAGGTTTTCATGTTGGTAGTGATGCAGGAACGACATTTGATTCACAGAGAGGCGTAGATCGCTCCGTTGATAGCCCGTTACCGTCCATTTGAATGGAACGGTGCCTAAAGGCCCAACCACTTTCCACAGGCCTCGTTCTCCGCGTTGCGAAGCTTCCACCAAAATACAGCCTCCTATTTATTTTTTTAAGAAAAAAAAAACTCAGGAACTTGAGAATAAGGCAAACGAATGGCAAGAGAAGCAGAGATGACAAAAAACATAGAAGAGAGGTGAGAACAAGAGGAGAGCAGAGAAGAGGAGGGACCCGACCTTTCTGTTGCATCTGGGCAAAGGAAGCCCTATCGAGTGTCGTAAATTCAACCGGTTCGTCGCTCATGTCCACAGGATCAGCTTCTCCAGGCGTCTCCGCAGCGCTCGTGCTAAACGCATGGCAGGGCTGTCGTCCACCCGCAGCGTTCCTCCCTCGGATGAAGCTGCTCTGCCGCTTACTCCGCAGTAACAGGAGTGATCTCCGCTGCGCTGTTGATGAAAACGGACGCCATGCGGAGACAGCGCGGTTGCCGTACGGCCGCAGCAAGATAGTAGCGCGTGTTCGCCACGTCCAAAGAGGAACCCTGCCGCTGCCGAGGCTGAGGCCTGCCATCTGCCTCTTTTTTTTTGTGTTGTTCTTTTTGTGTTTTGCTTTCTTCCTTCTGGTGACGTCATACCATCCCTTTAAACGAATTAATGACGTATGTTCAAGAAAGTTACGCTGTCGACATGATGACGTGTGTAGAGAAGAGAGTAATGGACATTAAGGACAGGAGAGAAGAGAAGAGAGAGGGAGAAAAGCAGAGAGAAGAAGATGAAAAGGAGAAAGGTGAGAAGAGAATAGAGGAGAAGGGTTGCGTTCAATGTTGTTTTGTCAAAAATAATTTAAGTTCACTTGGGTATGACGTTGTGTTTTGCCAAAAGGGCTCGCAAAAAGTTTGCCTGGAGAGGTTGTATCTTCTGAGCAAGCGCATTCATGATAGCGGGCTGCTGGCTTGCAAACTCTACCAAATACTTTGTGAGATACTCCTGTTTTTTTGAACGGTGATACTCTTTTGTTAGCCCTCTTGTTTGAACGAAAAAAAAAAGAGGAACTGAATGTACCTTGAGATCCAATTCGAACAAGGGATCGTTGGGAGCATCTGGATCTTCCATCTCTTCCTCATCCAAAGCGTCATCCAGCAGCTCGTCCAGGAATGTGCCGTACGCTCTATGGAACTGGTCATCACCGCCAGCGCCGCCGGGAGGCAGTCCCAAGATGGCGTTCAAGTCTTCTCCAAAGTCATCTCCTCCATCCGAGTCTTCAGCATCTTCATCCTATTTGTTGTGGGTATTTTGGGTTGGTGGCTTTTTCTTTAAAACAAATACTAAAAAAGAAAGAATGAAAAGAAATAAGTACCTCTTCTTCCTGGATGGCCTCCACTTCGCTAAAGATTTGTAGCTCAGTTACCAACAGCTCCAAAAGCCGACAGCCCAGTGGAACTTCTTGTCTTTGTGCTATTGTTTTT